>CM055120.1:425966466-426246556 GCA_029206835.1 Rana muscosa | reverse complement strand
CTCAAGAAGGACAGCAATCTGGCAGTCATGTTCCAGCAGCTGCAGCATACTGCCAGATTAGCTACAGTGATGAGGAGGGAGGGGATGATGAGGTCACTGACTCCACGTGGGTGCCTGATAGGGGAGAGGAGGAGGAGGATGAGGAGGAGGCACATCTCCAATGAGGCAGGATGCCCTCGGGGGGCCAGCGTAAGGGCAGCACACCGACTGAATCACACCGCAGAGCTCCGCCTGTGCAGGGCGCTGCCTCTGTCCGTTATTCCAAAAGTTCTTTGGTGTGGGCCTTTTTTGAGTCGAGTGCATCAGATTGCACCGCTGCTGTTTGCAACATATGTCTGAAGCGTATCTCGCGTGGCCAAAACATCAGCCGCTTGGGCACCACATGCTTGACCAGACATATGTTGACCTGCCATGCAGCTCATTGGCAAGCGTATCTTAACCACTTAACGACCGCCCACCGCCGATTTACGTCGGCAGAATGGCACCGACAGGCAGAATCACGTAGATCTACGTGATCGCCTTTGTGCAGTTGGGGGGTCCATTCGGACCCCCCTTCACTGCAGTGAGCGGCCGTTAAGTGTTCGGGAGCGATCAGGCATGAGGGGGCGGCCGCTCGATTCCGCCCCCCCCCCCTCGCGATCGCTCCCGGCCAATGAAAATGCTTCCTCCGCCATGTGATGTAAACACAGGCAGGAGGAAGTGATGTCATCTCCCCCGCGGCGGTCTTTTCGTTCCCGGCGCCGAGAAGAGAAGAAGCAGGTTAGTGCACCAACAGTCCGCTGACACTTAGGTACACATAGGCACACAAATCACCCCCCAGTCACCCCCAGATCACCCCCCAGGTCACCCCAAAGCCCCCAATCACAGTGTCACTGATTGCAGTGATCATTTATTTTACTGATCACTGCATTTAGTGTCATCTGTGATTGTAAAAAGTTGCAGGGCAGTTAGGATTAGGCCCCTTTAGGTCCAGGGTAGCCCCCTAACCCCCCCTAATAAAGGTTTAACCCCTTGATCACCCCCCAGGTAACCCTTTCACCCCCTAACTTCAGCGTCACTAAGCGATTGTTTTTCCGATCGCTGTATTCGTGTCGCTGGTGTTTTAGATAGGCAGTTATTTTTTTTTAGGTTCGCCGCAGGTTTTTATTAGTGTCAGGTACCCCCATATATTATTTTAACCCCCTGATTGCCCCTAGAGTTAACCCTTTCACCAGTGATCGCCGTATAAGCGTCACTGGTGTCACTGGTTAGCCAGTAAGTTATTTAGTTATTTAGGTTACCCGTCAGGTTTTTATATAGTGTCAGGTACCCCCATATTTAACCTAATAAAGGTTTTAACCCCCTGATTGCCCCTAGTTAACCCTTTCACCAGTGATCACCATATAAAGGTTACGGGTGACGCTGGTTGATTAGTTTGCTTTTTATAGCATCAGGGCACCCGCCGTATATAACCCAATAAAGGTTTAACCCCCCTGATCGCCCGGCGGGTGAGATCAATTAGGTTTTAGCGCCAGAGAGGGTCTGCGTCGCCCCAGGCAGTGTTAGGTTAGTGCCAGTAACGCTAACACCCACGCGCAAAGCATACCCCCCCCTTAGTGGTATAGTATCTGATCAGATCTATACTAGCATCCCCAGCGGTTTAGGGTTCCCAAAAACGCAGTGTTAGCGGGATCAGCCCAGATACCTGCTAGCGCCTGCGTTTAGCCCCTCCGCCCAGCCCAGCCCAGCCCAGCCCACCCAAGTGCAGTATCAATCGATCACTGTCACTTACCAAACACAACACACATAACTGCAGCGTTCGCAGAGACAGGCCTGATCCCTGCGATCGCTAACAGTTTTTTTGTAGCGTTTGATATATTTGCTGACGACAGTCAGGTGCTTTTTTTCCTGTGAATCTTACTAGTGTACCCCTAAATTTAGAGCCCAAAATGGCAAGACGAAGGTACACTAGTAAAGAGGCCTACGAGATTCTGAGCATGACAGATAGTGAAGAGGAGGTCACGTATCTGTCAGATTCAGGCTCAGAATATCTTCCCGTAGAAGACAGTGACGTCAGCGGCCCCACGTCAGATAGCTCTGACGACGAAGTTGAGGTCCCTGCTAAGGTCAGGTGTACCCGATCCCGATCTTCTGAGGTTGTTGAGGAGCAAGAACCGCAGGTCTCTCGTATCATGGAGCAGAGTAGTACTAGCGACGCTATTCCTTCTGGTGAACTGGCAAGCACCAGCGGCCTAGTACAGCCTGGACGTACATCCAGCACTGCAGTAACACTTGGTGACGTGGCGAGTCCCATAAGTGCAGTTCAAGCTGGCGAGGTGGCAAGCACAAGTAGTGTCCCGCTGCCACCAAGAAGACAAAGGCAGGCCCGTCGTGCCCATACTGCCCTTCCTGCAGAATTCGCCTATCCTGATTGGGTCCCCACCACTTCTGCAGAACCCGTACTTCCCCCATTCACTGCCCAACCCGGTATTCAGGTGGAAACAGCTGATTTTATTCCAATTGATTTTTATTCGCTGTTTTTCACGGAAGATCTCTATAGATCTATTGTGGACCAGAGTAATTTATATGCTGGTCAATTTATCGCCGCTAACCCCCAGTTGCCTAAAATTGCCAGAAATTGGAAACCAATTACGGTTTCCGAATTTAAGACCTTTCTGGGCCTTTCCCTCAACATGGGCACACATAAATTTCCGTCATTGCGTGCTTATTGGTCCACGCACCCAATTGACCACATGCCCGTGTTCTCTGCCTCCATGTCCAGGGCACGATACGAGCAGATTTTGCGGTTCATGCACTTCAACGACAATGAACTTTGTCGTCCACGTGGGGACCCTGAATACGACCGGCTCTATAAAATTCGGCCCCTCATAAACCACTTCAACGAACGTTTTGCAGCCTTGTTTACTCCCGATCAAGTTGTCTGCGTTGATGAGTCCCTGATTAAATTTTCTGGCCGCTTGTCTTTCAAGCAGTACCTTCCCAGCAAGCGTGCCAGATACGGGGTCAAGCTCTACAAGTTCTGTGACAGGGCAACAGGCTATGTAGTGAACTTTACGGTTTATGAGGGAAAAGATAGTCAGATTGAGTCGGTCAACTGCCCGGATTACATAGGGAGCGCTGGCAAGATAGTGTGGAACTTGGTGTCACCCTTATTCGGAAAGGGGTACCACTTGTATGTGGACAATTATTACACGAGCGTGCCACTGTTTAGTCACTTGTTTGATCATCAGATTGGAGCATGTGGCACCGTGCGACCTAATCGCCGGGGCTTTCCCCAGCGGCTTGTAGATGCCCGTCTTAGGCTGGGGGAGAGAGCCTGCTTGAAGTGTAATAACTTGCTCGCTATGAAGTGGAGGGACAATAAGAATGTTTTCCTTCTTACCTCCCTTCATGCAGACACGACAGTCCAAATTCGTACGGCGACTGGTGTTGTGGAGAAACCCCTCTGTGTCCACGAATATAACCAAAATATGGGAGGGGTGGACCTCAACGACCAGTTGATGGCGCCGTATCTAATTGACCGTAAGGCGAGACGCTGGTACAAAAAAGTGTCTCTATCATTAGTTCAATTGGCTTTGCTGAACGCTCATGTGCTATACAGATGTCATGGATATGCATTAATGTCTGTCTGCCATCTTACCTTCCTCCTCATGTGTTCATCTAGAGACCAGACCTCCTTCACCTGGCTTCCTTTATAATCTCCTCCCAGCCTGACTCCACCCCAGGCCCTATCACTGAACACTATATTAACCTGTGCACTGCAAGCCTGCTTTGCTGATCAACGTGTTTGTTAGGCATTGTGTGTTTGGGTTCCTGCCTGCCGTGTGCTACGTCTGTCTCTCTGTTACGTTATTGGCTTGTCCCCGACCATCCCTGTCTGCTCGTGACCCTTGACCTTCGGCTCGTTCTTCGTTATCCTTGTCTGCTTGTGGCCCCTGACCTTCGGCTTGTTATTCGGTTCTCTCTATCGTGTGCTGCTGCTTCCCCTTATCCTACGGGGCGTGAGCTAGGAAACTCCAGGGGCCGCGACCTGGTCCCAGCCTGCAGCGTAACATCCTCACCACTAGAGGCCCTGGAGAAGACCAGCTGGGTCTTAGACTCCGCGCCCTGGGGAATCTTGGCTCTCGCTTCCGTTGGGATCCCGGTTGTGCTCCTCTGGTCCCGCTTTCCACAACCACCCAGTTTCCTATCCACAGAAGCCAGCCATAGGGTTCACTACCTCGCGGTGCACTCCTGTCCCCCTACGGTGTGCATCTGTCACCTGGCCACAGGTGACCCTGACAGTTTGATCAGCCATGAACCCGGCTGACATCCCGCTTCCCGCGGATGATCCATTGCAGGGCATAGTTCGCAGACTTGAGACCCAGGAATCAAATCAGACCCAGGTGATGCGATTCCTCCAGGATCTGGCTTCTCGATTCGAGCAGCTTCAGGTCTCCTTGGGAACCCCGAATCCGCAACCCCAAGTACAACCAGCGGCTGTACCTATCGCACCAGTCGCAGCCTCACACTCACTAAGATTGCCAGCTCCGTTCCGTTTCTCTGGGGACTCCAAGGCCTGCAGGGGGTTTCTCAGCCAATGCACTATTCATTTTGAGCTTCAGCCTCAAAGCTTCCTATCTGACCGGGCTAAGGTAGCCTATATTATTTCCCTCCTCTCCGGTGAAGCTTTGGCCTGGGCTGCCCCCCTGTGGGAGAGGAACGATCCGGTGGTTTCCAGTCTGTCCGAATTCTTGAAGCTCTTTCGTAATATCTTCGAAGAGCCGGCTCGGGCTTCTTCAGCGGCTAGTGCTGTCTTACGTCTTCGCCAAGAATCTAGTTCAGTGGGGCAATATGCTCTTCAGTTCCGTATCCACACAGCTGAATTGAGCTGGAATAATGAGGCCCTGGTCGCTACCTTTTTACATGGCCTCTCTGACCGAGTGAAAGACGAATTAGCGGGAAGAGCCATTCCCGTCGGTCTGGACGATGTAATTTCATTATGCAACCAGATCGACATTCGTTTTCAAGAGAGGTCCTTAGAAAAAAGACGCCAGCACTCTCTGGGTCCTAGCCAGTCTGAGCTCCCCTCCCTTCATTCCGTGGAGCATCCTCTTCCTGCTGAAGAACCTATGCAGCTGGGCCGGACCAGACTAACCCCCGAAGAACGTGCTAGGCGCAGAACTCTGGGCTTGTGCCTCTATTGTGGGGGCAAGGGTCATTTTCGTGACTCCTGCTCGCTTCGTCCGGGAAACGCTCGGGTCTAATACATTTGGAAGGTGGAGTATTGGACCCAGAAACATCACCTTCTTGCCTGCTCTTGCCGGTGTCCCTTCATGTAGGCACTTCTCCTCAGTCAACCCTTGCATACCTGGATTCCGGGGCTGCCGGCAATTTCATGGATTGGAGAACTGCTTCTTCTATGAAGCTTACCCTTTCACCTCTCACTACCCCATTGGTAGTCTCGGCAATTGATGGCACTGTTCTCCCAGGGGGCCCTATTCGCTTCCAGACGCTACCCATTAGGATGTCGGTAGGGATTCTCCACCAGGAGTGGATATCCTTTCTTATTCTACCCAAGGCCTCTACCCCAGTTGTATTGGGCCTCCCTTGGCTACAGCTCCACTCTCCACATGTGGACTGGGTCTCTGGGCAGATCCTGGCCTGGGGTTCCTCATGTTTCTCGTCGTGTCTTCTCAAGGTGACCCCCAAGGAGAGTCTTCCGGTTGCTGCCACTTCTGTTTCTTCTGATCTTCCCGCCGCATACAGCGATTACCGGGATGTGTTCTGTAAAAAATCAGCTGAGGTGCTTCCTCCCCACAGGTCTTTTGACTGTGCTATTGATCTTGTCCCCGGAGCAACTCTACCCAGGGGTCGTACCTACCCTCTGTCCATCCCAGAGACCCAGGCCATGTCGGAGTATGTAGCAGAGAATCTGGAGAGAGGGTTCATCCGGAAATCCTCATCGCCTGCAGGGGCAGGGTTCTTTTTTGTTGCCAAAAAGGATGGTACCTTAAGACCCTGCATCGATTATCGGGGTTTAAATGCGGTTACTATTAAAAATCGATACCCCTTACCCTTAATATCTGAGCTATTCGATAGGTTGAAGGGTGCCTCCATCTTCACCAAGTTGGATCTCAGAGGCGCGTACAATCTCATTCGAATACGGGAGGGTGACGAATGGAAGACTGCATTTAACACTAGAGACGGGCATTACGAATATCTGGTGATGCCTTTTGGTCTGTGTAATGCTCCAGCCGTGTTTCAAAACTTTGTCAATGAAATCTTCAGAGATCTGCTGTACCAGTTTGTTGTCATCTATCTGGATGACATTCTGATCTTTTCTGAAAATCTGCTCGTCCACAGAAACCATGTCCGCACTGTACTTCAACGTCTTAGAGAGAACAATCTCTATGCCAAGCTGGAGAAATGTTCCTTTGAATGTTCTGAGGTCCTGTTTTTGGGGTGCTTTGTCTCATGTTCGGGGCTTCGTATGGACCCTGGGAAGGTCTTGGCTATCACCAACTGGCCTCTTCCTGCTAGTCTCAAGGCCACACAGCGCTTTCTTGGCTTCACTAATTATTATAGGCAGTTCATAAGGAATTACTCTTCCATTGCCGCGCCTATTATCGCTTTGACCAAGAAGGGTGTGAATGCCAGGGACTGGCCTCCCGAAGCTGTCTCTGCATTTCACAACCTGAAACAGGCCTTTGTTTCTGGCCCCCTCTTGAGGAGACCAAATCCTGGGAATGCATTTTTTATTGAAGTGGACGCTTCCTCAATGGGGGTGGGAGCTGTGCTTCTTCAAATCTTTGAGAAGAGACGCCAACCATGTGCGTTCTTCTCCAAAAAAATTTCTCAGGCAGAGAGGAATTATGCCATCGGTGATCGGGAACTTCTCGCAATTAAATTGGCGTTAGAGGAGTGGCGTCATCTCTTGGAGGGTTCCCCTCACTCCATAACGATCTTTACCGATCACAAGAATTTACAGTATCTACAGAATGCTAAACGTCTGAATCCTAGACAGGCCAGGTGGAGTCTCTTCTTTGCCCGTTTTAATTTCACGATTACCTACAAACCTGGTTCCTGCAACGGTCGGGCTGATGCGCTCTCTAGGTCATTTGACACTTTGGACGAGGAGTCCGCCCCTGAACCTGAGCCGATCATTCCCACCTCATGCATTGTTGCCCACTCTACCACCCTGAAGTCTAAAATTCCGCCTGGTAAGACCTTTGTCCCCACTGGGCTAAGAGCTAAGATCCTTCGTTGGGGACATGATTCCAAGGTGGCAGGGCATTCTGGATTCCTCCGATCCTTCCTACTCATCAGTCGTCACTACTGGTGGCCTAATCTCCGCTCAGACGTCAAAGACTACGTTAAAGCTTGTCATGTCTGTGCTCAGTCCAAATCCTCCACACAAGCTCCTGCTGGTCTCCTCATGCCCTTGCCTATTCCTAAGGAACCCTGGGCCCATATTGCCATGGATTTTATCACCGATCTCCCACTGTCTGAGAATAATACAGTCATTTGGGTGGTAATCGATCGATTCTCCAAGATGGCTCATTTTGTTCCTCTTCCTGGTCTTCCTTCTGCCCCTGCCTTGGTTCCCATTTTCATTCGAGAAATTCTCCGCCTACATGGGGTCCCTTCTCATATTGTTTCCGACAGGGGAGTCCAATTCACGTCTCGTTTTTGGAGAGCCTTTTGCAAATCCCTCAATATTGTCTTGGATTTTTCTTCTTCTTACCATCCCCAATCCAATGGACAGACTGAGAGGGTTAATCAGGAGTTAGAGGTCTTTCTTCGCACCTTTGTGTCTTCTCACCATGACGATTGGTCCTCTCTACTCCCGTGGGCAGAATTCTCCCATAACAATCATGTGAATACCAGTTCGCAGAAGACACCCTTTTTCACAGTTTATGGAAAACACCCTCAACTTCCTCTTCCTATGATCTGTTCTCCAGACATTCCAGCTTTGGCTTCGGTTCAGGAGTCTCTCAATTCCGTTTGGGGTCACGTTCATGATTCCCTCCGGGCAGCTGCTGAAAAATTCAAAGGCTTTGCCGACCGCCGCAGGCGTAAACCGCCTTCTCTTCAGCCAGGGGACAAAGTCTGGCTCTCTACCAGGAACATCAAGCTCCGAGTTCCTTCTCTGAAGTTTGCTCCACGATTCATCGGTCCATACACGGTAACTGCTAAACTGAATCCGGTTTGTTTCAAACTCCAGATTCCTAAGAGCCTTAAAATCACTAACTCCTTTCATGTTGCTCTTCTAAAGCCTTTAGTCCTCAATAAATTCTCTCGTCCTCTTCCTACCGTGGCGCCTGTCTCTGAGGATAATCAGGAGTACGAGATCAGTCAAATTCTGGACTCCCGACTCTGTAAAGGCGTTCTTCAGTACCTCGTTCATTGGAAAGGGTTTGGTCCTGAGGAGAGGTCTTGGATCACTGCATCTGAGGTCTTTGCACCTCGTCTGTTAAAGGAGTTTCATCTGAAGTTTCCCTCTAAACCTGGGCCCAGGCGGGGAAGGGGGAGGCCTCGTAAGAGGGAGGGTACTGTCATGGATATGCATTAATGTCTGTCTGCCATCTTACCTTCCTCCTCATGTGTTCATCTAGAGACCAGACCTCCTTCACCTGGCTTCCTTTATAATCTCCTCCCAGCCTGACTCCACCCCAGGCCCTATCACTGAACACTATATTAACCTGTGCACTGCAAGCCTGCTTTGCTGATCAACGTGTTTGTTAGGCATTGTGTGTTTGGGTTCCTGCCTGCCGTGTGCTACGTCTGTCTCTCTGTTACGTTATTGGCTTGTCCCCGACCATCCCTGTCTGCTCGTGACCCTTGACCTTCGGCTCGTTCTTCGTTATCCTTGTCTGCTTGTGGCCCCTGACCTTCGGCTTGTTATTCGGTTCTCTCTATCGTGTGCTGCTGCTTCCCCTTATCCTACGGGGCGTGAGCTAGGAAACTCCAGGGGCCGCGACCTGGTCCCAGCCTGCAGCGTAACATCCTCACCACTAGAGGCCCTGGAGAAGACCAGCTGGGTCTTAGACTCCGCGCCCTGGGGAATCTTGGCTCTCGCTTCCGTTGGGATCCCGGTTGTGCTCCTCTGGTCCCGCTTTCCACAACCACCCAGTTTCCTATCCACAGAAGCCAGCCATAGGGTTCACTACCTCGCGGTGCACTCCTGTCCCCCTACGGTGTGCATCTGTCACCTGGCCACAGGTGACCCTGACAACAGAGCTTCAGGCGGGACGTTATCTCTTCTAAAATTCCAGAATGAGATAGTCACAGAACTCCTGTATCCAGGCGGTTCTGCACCTCACCATCCCCTACCAAATGCAGTAAGCCGGCTGCATGAGAGGCATTATTCGTATGTCCTCCTGAGTACCCCTACCCAAAGCCACCCCCAAAAAAGATGTCGTGTCTGTAGCAAGCGCGGATTTAGGCGTGACACCCGTAGTTTTTGTCCACTCTGTCCTGACAAGCCTGGTCTTTGCCAAGGTGAATGTTTTGAACGCTACCACTCAAAAGTGAAGTTTTAGCGTAGGGTACAGCATTTCACAGACAAGGACACACTTACACAGGGTCTCCCAAGATGCCATTACATTTTGAGAGACCCGAACCATTACAGTTGTAAAGTTACAAAAAAAAGTGTAAAAAAGAAAAAAAAAAACGTAAAAAACAAAACACAAAAAAATATAAAATAAAAAAACCAAAAATAGTTGTCGTTTTATTGTTCTCTCTCTCTCTATTTTCTCTCTATTGTTCTGCTCTTTTTTACTGTATTCTATTCTGCAATGTTTTATCATGCTTGCTTTTCAGGTATGTAATTTTTTGTTTTCAGGTGCGCCATTCAACTGCAGCGCGGAATTATTTATCTTGACAGCAACAGCGTTTGCTCCCACGATACATAAAGCCGTGACTCCAGTGCTGTAGGAGGTGATTTCACCACCACAGTTAAAAAAAAGAGCATATATGCCAAAGCATGGGGGCAGCAGGGGCGGAGGAGCGATTTTGCTCCTAATGCCGCGTACATACGGTCGAAATTCCGACGGAGGCCTGCCCGTGGAAAATTCCGACCGTGTGTACGCGGCATAACTTTTTTGCGGGAGGATGCCCCCATGCTTCGGCATATATATATTTTAGGCACAGGTTGCGTTAAAACATTTTTTTATTTTTTACTAGGTTTTGTTTTGGTATTTGCTTTGCAGGTATGGCATGGTAAGGTCTTACTGTTGTACTGTAATGTTACTTTGTTTTAATGTTAACCACCATTTGCTTAGCAGGTACGCCATTCAGTTGCAGCGCGGATCTATTTATCTTGACAGCAACAGCGTTTGCTCCCACGATACATAAAGCCGTGACTCCAACGCTGTAGGAGGTGATTTCACCACCACAGTTAAAAAAAAGAGCATATATGCCGAAGCATGGGGGCAGCAGGGGCGGAGGAGCGATTTTGCTCCTAATGCCGCGTATATACGGTCGAAATTCCAACGGAGGCTTGCCCGTGGAAAAGTCCGACCGTGTGTACGCGGCATAACCTTTTATGCCGCGTACATACGGTCGAAATTCCGACGAAGGCTTGACCGTGTGTACGCGGCATAACTTTTTTGCGGGAGGATGCCCCCATGCTTCGGCATATATGCCCATCATTAGAAGTGGGTGGATGAAGGGAGGTATTCTAATGGTGGGCATACCCACCAATCAATCTCTTTTTTTCGTTCAGCCAATAGGCTGTATGAAAAAAAAGATTACAATACATGTCCAGCAAGGACCAGCAACGTACTGGTATGTTGCTGGACTTTGAATGTTTATACCAGAATGATGCCTGCGGGTTTAGGTATCATCTTGGTATCATTCTTTTCAGCCAGCAGCCGGCTTTCATGTAAAAGCAATTCTAGCAGATAATTAGCCTCTAGACTGCTTTTACAAGCAGTGGGAGGGAATGTCCCCCCCCGGATATAAAAAGCGCCATTGGGAAATTGGGAAAGCATTTTATCACACCGATCTTGGTGTGGTCAGATGCTTTGAGGGCAGAGGAAAGATCTAGGGTCTAACCCCCCAATTTTTTTCAAAAAAAGAGTACCTGTCACTACTTATTGCTATCATAGGGGATATTTACATTCCCTGAGATAACGATAAAAATGGTAAAAAAATAAAATATGGAAGGCACAGTTTAAAAATAAAATAAAAAAGCCAAATAAATAATAAAAAAAAAAAAAAAAAAAAAAAAGCACCGCTGTCCCCCCTGCTCTTGCGCAAAGGCGAACGCAAGCGTCGGTCTAGCGTCATATGTAAACAGCAATTGCATCATGCATGTGAGGTATCACCGCGAAGGTCAGATCGAGGGCAGTCATTTTAGTAGTAGACCTCCTCTGTAAATCTAACGTGGTAACCTGTAAAGGCTTTTAAATGCTTTTAAAAATGAATGTAGTTTGTCGCCGCTGCGCGTTTGTGCGCAATTTTAAAGCATGTCGTGTTTGGTATCCATGTACTCGGCCTATGATCATCTTTTTTATTTCATCAAACATTTGGGCAATATAGTGTTTTTTAGTGCATTAAAAATAAAAAAAGTGTGTTTTCCCCCCAAAAAATGCGTTTGAAAAATCGCTGCGCAAATACTGTGTGGAAAAAAAAAATGCAACACCCACTATTTTAATCTGTAGGGCCTTTGCTTTAAAAAAATATATAATGTTTGGGGGTTCAACATAATTTTCTTGCAAAAAAAATTTTTTTTTCATGTAAACAAAAAGTGTCAGAAAGGGCTTTGTCTTCAAGTGGTTAGAAGAGTGGATGATGTGTGACATAAGCTTCCTAATGTTGTGCATAAAATGCCAGGACAGTTCAAAACCCCCCCAAATGACCCCATTTTGTAAAGTAGACACCTCAAGCTATTTGCTGAGAGGCATGTTGAGCCCATTGAATATTTTTTTTTTTTGTCCCAAGTGATTGAATAATGACCAAAAAAAAAAAATGTACAAAAAGTTGTCACTAAATTATATATTGCTCAAACATGCCATGGGCATATGTGGAATTACACCCCAAAATACATTCTGTTGCTTCTCCTGAGTACGGGGATACCACATGTGTGGGACTTTTTGGGAGCCTAGTCGCGTACGGGACCCCAAAAACCAAGCACCGCCTTCAGGATTTCTATGGGTGTAAATTTTTGATTTCACTCCTCACTGCCTATCACAGTTTCGTAGGCCATGGAATGCCCAGATGGCACAAAACCCCCCCAAATGACCCCATTTTGGAAAGTAGACACCCCAAGCTATTTGCTGAGAGGTATGTTGAGTATTTTGCAGATCTCGCTTTTTGTCACAAAGTTTTGAAAATTTAAAAAAAGAAAAAAAAATGTCTTTCTTAATTTTCAAAAACAAATGAGAGCTGTAAAATACTCACCATGCCTCTCAGCAAATAGCTTGGGGTGTCTACTTTCCAAAATGGGGTCATTTGTGGGGGTTTTGGGCTATTTAGACATTTTATGGCCTTCAAAACTGTGATAGGTAGTGAGGAGTGAAATCAAAAATTTATGCCCTTAGAAACCTTGAAGGCGGTGCTTGGTTTTTGGGGTCCCGTACGCGGCTAGGCTCCCAAAAAGTCCCACACATGTGGTATCCCCGTACTCAGGAGAAGCAGCAGAATGTATTTTGTGGTGTAATTTCACATATAACCATGGCATGTGTGAGCAATATATCATTTAGTGACAACTTTTTGTACATTTTTTTTTTCTTTTTGTCATTATTCAATCATTTGGGACAAAAAAAAAAATATTCAATGGGCTCAACATGCCTCTCAGCAAATAGCTTGGGGTGTCTACTTTCCAAAATGGGGTCATTTGGGGGGGTTTTGTGCCATCTTGGCATTTTATGGCCTTCAAAACTGTGATAGGTAGTGAGGAGCGAAATCAAAAATTTATGCCCTTAGAAACCTTGAAGGTGGTGCTTGGTTTTTGGGGTCCCGTACGCGGCTAGGCTCCCAAAAAGTCCCACACATGTGGTATCCCCGTACTCAGGAGAAGCAGCAGAATGTATTTTGGGGTGCAATTTCACATATGCCCATGGCATGTGTGAGCAATATATCATTTAGTGACAACTTTGTGCAAAAAAAAAAAAGTTTGTCATATTCCCGCAACCTGTGGCAAAATATAAAATATTCCATGGACTCAACATGCCTCTCAGCAAATAGCTTGGGGTGTCTACTTTCCAAAATGGGGTAATTTGGGGGGGTTTTGTGCTATTTTGGCATTTTATGGCCTTCGAAACTGTGATAGGTAGTGAGGAGTGAAATCAAAAATTTACGCCCTTAGAAATCCTGAAGGCGGTGCTTGGTTTTTGGGGCCCTGTACGCGGCTAGGCTCCCAAAAAGTCCCACACATGTGGTATCCCCGTACTCAGGAAAAGCAGCAGAATGTATTTTGGGGTGCAATTCCACATATAACCATGGCATGTGTGAGCAATATATCATTTAGTGACAACTTTTTGTACATTTTTTTTTCTTTTTGTCATTATTCAATCATTTGGGACAAAAAAAAAATATTCAATGGGGTCAACATGCCTCTCAGCAAATAGCTTGGGGTGTCTACTTTCCAAAATGGGGTCATTTGGGGGGGTTTTGTGCCATCTTGGCATTTTATGGCCTTCAAAACTGTGATAGGTAGTGAGGAGTCAAATCAAAAATTTATGCCCTTAGAAACCTTGAAGGCGGTGCTTGGTTTTTGGGGTCCCGTACGCGGCTAGGCTCCCAAAAAGTCCCACACATGTGGTATCCCCGTACTCAGGAGAAGCAGCAGAATGTATTTTGGGGTGTAATTTCACATATGCCCATGGCATGTGTGAGCAATATATCATTTAGTGACAACTTTGTGCAAAAAAAAAAAAAGTTTGTCATATTCCCGCAACTTGTGGCAAAATATAAAATATTCCATGGACTGAACATGCCTCTCAGTAAATAGCTTGGGGTGTCTACTTTCCAAAATGGGGTCATTTGGGGGGGTTTTGTGCTATTTTGGCATTTTATGGCCTTCGAAACTGTGATAGGTAGTGAGGAGTGAAATCAAAAATTTGCGCCCTTAGAAATCCTGAAGGCGGTGCTTGGTTTCCGGGGTCCCGTACGTGGCTAGGCTCCTAAAAAGTCCCACACATGTGGTATCCCCGTACTCAGGAGAAGCAGCAGAATGTATTTTGGGGTGCAATTCCACATATAACCATGGCATGTGTGAGCAATATATCATTTAGTGACAACTTTTTGTAATTTTTTTTTTTTTTGTCATTATTCAATCACTTGGGCCAAAAAAAAAATATTCAATGGGCTCAACATGCCTCTCAGCAATTTCCTTGGGGTGTCTACTTTCCAAAATGGGGTCATTTGGGGGGGGTTTTGTACTGCCCTGCCATTTTAGCACCTCAAGAAATGAGATAGGCAGTCATAAATTTAAAGCTGTGTAAATTTCAGAAAATGTACCCTAGTTTGTAAACGCTATAACTTTTGCGCAAACCAATAAATATACGCTTATTGACATTTTTTTTACTAAAGACATGTGGCTGAATACATTTTGGCCTAAATGTATGACTAAAATTGAGTTTATTCGATTTTTCTTATAACAAAAAGTAGAAAATATCATTTTTTTTCAAAATTTTCTGTCTTTTTCTGTTTATATCGCAAAAAATAAAAATCGCAGAGGCAATCAAATACCATTAAAAGAAAGCTCTATTTGTGGGAAGAAAAGGACGCAAATTTCATTTGGGTACAACATTGCATGTCCGCACAATTTACAGTTAAAGCAGCGCAGTGCCGAATCCCAAAAACAGGCCTGGTCCTAATGGCCCGAAATGGTCCGGGGCTTAAGTGGTTAAAGACCCACACCAAAGAACAAAGCGGACCTCTCCTTGCTCCTCATCAGCTGGGATCTCCAACCCCACTGTACCTTCAGTTCTCTCTGAAACCTGCACTGAGAGGAATGAAGGTGTAGAATTAGGTGTGTCACAGCCAAGTACTTGCGGGCACTCTGCTAGCAGTACACAGACGTCCGATTCTAGCAGGCAAATTTCCCTGCCCCAGCTGCTGAACCGTCAAAAGAAGTTCACTCCCAGCCATCCACATGCCCAGCGGTTGAATGCTAGCTTGGCTAAATTGCTAGCAATTCAACGCAATTCAACTGCTGCCTTTTCAGTTGGTAGACTCGGCCCCCTTCCGTGAGTTTGTGCAATGTGCGGTTCCTCAGTGGCAGGTTCCCAAACACCACTTTTTCTCATGGAAGGCGATTCCGGCTCTCTACCGGCATGTGGAAGGCAATGTCCATGCCTCGCTGGACAGGGCGGTCAGCAGTAAGGTGCATATTACCGCTGACTCATGGTCCAGCAGGCATGGACAGGGACGTTACCTTTCTTTCACGGCCCATTGGGTCACTCTTTTGGCAGCTGGGAAGAATGCAGGACAAGGTGCAGTAGTGTTGGAGGTTGTCCCGCCGCCACGCCTCCAAAATGCTACTACTGATTGTGACACACTTCTCTCCTCCACCCCCTCCTCTTCTTCTTCCTCCATGGCCTCTTCCTGTGCTTTGTCCTCGGAACCAGCGGTGCTCCGTAGGCGTTAAAGGGGCTACTCAAGTACGCAGGCAAAAAGATGCCATGCCGTGCTTGCGCTGGTGTGTTTGGGGGACAGGAGCCACACTGGGGCAGAGGTTCTGTCTGCTCTGCAGGGGCAGGCCGAGAGGTGGTTGACGCCACGCCAGCTTAAGCCAGGAATGGTGGTTTGCGACAATGGCACCAACCTCCTCTCCGCCCTCCGACAGGGACAACTGACCCATGTGCCCTGTGTGGCTCACGTCCTTAACCTGGTGGTGCAGCGGTTCCCTGGGCAGGTACCCGGGCTTACAGGATGTCCTGAGGCAGGCCAGGAAAGTCTGTGTACATTGTCGCAGATCATATTATGCCAGTGCTCGGCTGGCTGAGCTGCAAAAGGAGTTGAACCTGCCCAAGAACCACCTTATATGTGACATGCCCAACAGGTGGAACTCAACGTTGGCCATGCTGCAGCGGCTGCACATGCAGCAGAGGGCCATCAATGAGTACCTGTGCGACTACGGCACCAGGACAGGGTCAGGGGAGCTCGGTTTTTTTCCACCACGCCAGTGGGGCATGATCAGGGATGCATGCACTGTCCTGGCACCATTTGAGGAGGCCACGAGGATGGTGAGCAGTGACAGTGCATGCATCAGTGACACTGTACCTCTTGTCCACCTGTTGGAGCATACGCTGCGTGGAATAATGGACAGGGCACTTGAGGCAGAACAGAGGCAGGAAGAGGAGGACTTCCTTGCCTCTCAAGGCCCCCTTTACCCAGACAGTGTTCCTTCTGTCCCACCCATCACACAGGAAGAGGACGAGGAGGAGGAGGAGGATTGTGTCAGCATGGAGGTGGAGCATGGCACTCAGCATCAACAGCAGCAGTCTTTTAGGGATGATATACAGTCCCAACAAACCCGTGGACTTGTACGTGGCCGGGAGGAGGTGGCTGCGGATCATGTCGTCCTTAGTGGCCCAGAGGACTCCAGACCGAATGCCTCAGCTAACCTACGCTGCATGGCCTCCCTGATCCTGCAAAGTATGCGGAAGGATCCTCGTATTCTTCGGATCAAGGAGAGGGACCATTACTGGCTGGCCACTCTCCTTGATCCACGGTACAAGGGTAAGGTTGCGGACCTTATCTTGCTGTCGCAGAGGGAGCAGAGGATAAGACATCTCCGGGAGGCCTTGCAGAAAGGTCTGTGCAACGTGTTCCCAGAGACTGGGAGGTTACAAACTCCTGGTCCTGGACAACGAGTTGCTGAGGCTTCGGTCAGTAGCAGAAGGAGCGGTGGAGAAGGTGGCCGTCTGACCGATGCGTTCAGACAATTTTTTAGTCCGCAGCCCCAAGGTATGATCGGTTCCAGCAACCATCGCCAGCGTCTGATATACATGGTGCAGGAATGCCTAGGGGCAAGGTCAGACTTGGACACCTTTCCCAACGAAAATCCTCTGGCTTACTGGGTGTTGAGGATGGATCACTGGCCAGAGCTTGCACAGTATGCAATTGAGCTACTGGCCTGTCCTGCATCCAGCGTTCTTTCGGAACGCACATTCAGTGCTGCTGGAGGCTTTGTCACGGATCACAGGGTGCGCCTGTCCACCGACTCGGTTGATCGACTGACCTTCATAAAGATGAACCAGTCTTGGATCACCACCAGCTACCAAGCACCTGAAGCTGATATAACAGAATAATTTATTTTCAAATGTCACATCCCTTCAAGGCTGATGCTGATGCTGAGTGACTGTCCTGTTATGTTGACTGACTATCCTCCTCCTCCTCAATGATCCGATTCTTGATGATAGCTTGGAAGAACTTTTTTGTTTCTGGGTGCCGCCAATTTCAGCAGAGTATATACGGCAGGCCCCTACTTTCAAACATCCAACTTACAAACGACTCCTACTTGCAAACGGAAAGAGACAACAGGAAGTGAGAGGAAATCTACCCCTAGGAAGGGAAATTCTCTCCTGTAAATGTTAATATGGTAAAAAGGTGTCTCCTCTCTACTGATGCTTTATCACCAATCCTTGTTTCAATAAAAACCCCACTTTTCAAAAACTTTTGTCATTGGGACAGAAAGTGAGGTGAAATGTTCTGAACAAGGGGCACAGACAGCAAAACAAATGTTACAGGGGTGATAACCCTTCCCTATGTTTTCCAAAAAGCTTAAAAATAGATTTTTTGGCTGGAGCTACACTTAAACAATGTACGTGTTCAAAATTACAAACAGATTCTACTTAAGAACAAACCTACAATCCCTTTCTTGTTTGCACCACCTGTATACTGCTGTTCAGAGTATATAGGGCCTTTTTTATTTTGTGTGCAGGGTTCCCCTTAATATGCATACAAGACCCAAAGGAGCTGGTAATGGGCTGGGGTGGGGGGGGGGGGGCTGGTGGGGTAGCCATGCCATTTTTCTCAAAGATTTTCATCCATATTACCGGGACCAGACATTACACTAAAGCCGCAAGCAGTTTTAAATGGCTTTTTTTCCTTTAGAAATGTCATTTTGTGCAGGGACAGTTATAAACACAGGAAACACATGCCACTTCACAGGCATACTTTAGACACCCCCCAGGTACGATATTTAAAGTAATATTTCACTTTTTTATTTCACTTTATGCATCATTAGAATGACTGCTCCCGAAAAACGTCAGTTTTTAAAACTTCGTTTTGCATTGATACATGTCCCCTGGGGCAGAACCCGGGTCCCCAAACCCTTTTTAGGACAATAACATGCATATTAGTCGTTATAATTAGCAATTTAGATTTCGAACGTTCGCGTCCATTGTATTTAATAGGGTTCTAACGTTCGCGCAAACTTTCGGTCCGTTCGAAGGTTCTGGTGCAAACCAAACCGGGGGGTGTTCGGCTCATCCCTACTGGGGAGAACTAAAGGCTTGTTTCTGACTACCACAGAAACTAGGTCAGCACTGGAGGTTTTTTAACACTGGCTGCAGGCAGGCCCGAGAAACTAACACCGCTCAACCTCCCCATTCAGGAGGGTACGGGCTTGTGATGCGGTGTGCCTCATTCTTTCCTGCGGAGGAGCCAAGCAGAAGAAATGCAGGTAAAGTCTGGGGTTCGTGCGCTACGTTTGTGAAGCTGTTTCTCTAATTAAAATATTTTTCCTAGACGGAAAAATAAAAAAAAGGAAGAAAAAATTGTAGTTCCAATTCCCTGTATTTTCTGTTGGAGTTTGCTCCCCTTCAGAGAGAGATCCAATATTTATTTTGCCCTTTAAATTATAATGATCTTTCTCCCCCCTCTCTCCCATCTCGATCATTGTACAAAGCCCATCCATTTAACATATCATCTCACTGTTTCTGATGTGTTGGTTTTCATGCCTATGTATTCACAGGGGTATCTCCTCTTCCTATTTTAACCACTTATCGACCGCCCCATGTACATATACGTCGGCAAAATGGCAAGGACAGGCACAATCACGTACCTGTACGTGACTGCCTTCGTATGGGTGGGGGGTCCGATCGGACCCCCCTCCGGTACATGGAGCGGTCGTTTTCCATGCGGGAGCAATCCGTGATGAGGGGGCCGCCATTGGTTTCTGGCCACCCCCTCGCGATCGCTCCCGGTGAATGGGATGCTTCCTCTGCCTGTGTAATGTAAACACAGGCAGAGGAAGTGATGTCATCTCTCCCTGCGGTGCTCTATTCGTCCAGAGCGCTGTGGAGAGAAGACATCAGGTTAGTGCACAAACAGTACACTGACAAAAGCACACATAGGTACATAAATCCCCCCCCCAGTCACCCCCAGATCAACCCCCAGCCCCCAGTCACAGTGTCACTGATTGCAGTGATCAGTTATTTACTGATCACTGCAAACAGTGTCATCTGTGATAGTAAAAGTGTCAGGGCAGTTAGTGTTAGGTCCCTTTAGGTCCAGGGTAGCCCCCCAAACCCCCCCTAATAAAGGTTTAACCCCTTGATCGCCCCCCAGTTAATCCTTTCACCCCCTATCACCACTGTCACTAAGCGATTGTTTTTCTGATCGCTGTATTAGTTATGCTGGTGCCGCTAGGTAGCCAGTTATTTTTTTAGGTTCGCCGCCAGGTTTTTATAGCGTCAGGTACCCCCATATATTACCTAATAAAGGTTTAACCCCTTGATCGCCCCCCAGGTAACCCTTTCACCCCCTTTTGCCAGTGTCACTAAGCAATCGTTTTTCTGATCGCTGTATTAGTTATGCTGGTGCCGCTAGGTAGCCAGTTATTTTTTTAGGTTCGCCGCCAGGTTTTTATAGCATCAGGTACCCCCATATATTACCTAATAAAGGTTTAACCCCTTGATCGCTCCCCAGGTAACCCTTTCACCCCCTTTTGCCAGTGTCACTAAGCGATCGTTTTTCTGATCGCTGTATTAGTTATGCTGGTGCCGCTAGGTAGTCAGTTATTTTTTTAGGTTCGCCGCCAGGTTTTTATAGCGTAAGGTACCCCCATATATTATTTAATAAAGGTTTTAACCCCCTGATTTCCCCTAGAGTTAACCCCTTCACCAGTGATCACCGTATAAGTGTCACTGGTGACACTGGTTAACCAGTTAGTTATTTCGTTGTTTAGGTTCCCCGTCAGTTTTTTATATAGCGTCAGGTACTCCCATATATTACCTAATAAAGGTTTTAACCCCCTGATTGCCCCTAGTTAACCCTTTCACCAGTGATCACTGTATAAGTGTTACGGGTGACGCTGGTTAGTTAGTTTGCTTTTTATAGAGTCAAATATATATTTATTGAACTTTAAATTTTAAACAATATAAATTATACAAATAACATTCAGATGTCAACAAAGGATGTAAGCGGGCATAAAATATGATCTCACAAAATAAAATTATCATCTATATAAAGGGTACTAATTTCCCAGTTTCGATCAAATTACTATATTGGCACCCATTGTAATTTATATCCATAAAAAATACGACATCTGATTATAGATAAATAGGATAAAAAAAAAGTAAAGGTAAAGAGAGGAAGAAAGAACAGAACAGGAGGGGGGGCAAGTAGGGAAGGACAGGGGGGAGGGTAGGGGGGTCCGGGCAGACCCCAGCGTAGCTCATCTAATCAATGGGTGCAGATCGCAACTTAAACTGTTCCCTAAGGTAATAATACGTTTTTCAGGGAATCCGAGAAGGAGTATTCTATCCATATGAGCCATTGGAGCTTATGTTTCTCAAAATTGTCATTCTCTAGGGCCAACATCTCCTCCATCCGCATTATGTCGTTAACTGCAGAGACCCATAAAGTTAAGGGGGGACTAGTAGCGGTTTTCCAAAATATGGGAATAATTTGTCTTACAGCTGACAAGAAGAAACGTAACAAAGAGCGTTTCTGTAAGGATATCGGGCCTGGGAGCATAGACAATAGAGCAATTTCAGGAGACGGCTGTAGAGGTTTATCATATAGGCTACTGTAAATTGAGAAGACCTGTGTCCAGAGAGGTTGGACAGATTGACACTCCCACCATATATGTAAGTAACTGCCTTCCGCCGATCCACACCTCCAGCAAGTGGGGGGCACGGATGGGAAGATTTTGTGCAGGGATTGAGGGTCCCTGTACCATCTCGCGATGATCTTAAAGTTTTTCTCCTTTGTGTAACAGGAAGTTGAAGTCTTATGCGTAAAATAATATGATTTCTGCCAGTCAGAAACGGTAAATTCCTTTCTCAGATCCATGGACCACTTCCTGGTGTAACGTGGGGGTTGTTTATGTATCAACGTATGTAGCATAGTGTACATAGAAGAGAGTGTATGTTGTGGAAGTTCAGAAAGAGAGCACAGCTGTTCAAATTCCGTGAGGGGTCTATGAATTTGAGAAGTGGAAAAGAGGGTAAAACAGAAAGATGTGATCCGAAGGGCCGTGAGCCAATTGCCCCGGTCCTGTGGTAGTACCGACTTGCCGGAGATGGAATCTACAAACGAGCCCGCTACAGGCCACTCAGCACGGGAATAAGGACCTATTGTATGGGAACCTTCACCTTGGGGCACGGCTGGGTGGTCGAATAAGGGTGTAAGAGGAGACGGTTCAGAGGACAGGAGTGACTGCACACCTTTTCTATACCATAAGTGCAAGACAGCAGACGTTAATGGGGAAGTTGAAAACATATGTATGTACTGTCCGTGTCCCCAAAGTAGAGCTCGGAGGTCATGTGGAGATAGATCCTGTTCTACCATGGTGGATGCTTTAGTGAAGGGACGGGGGAACCATTCAGTGAGCCTGGCCAGAAGCGCCGCTCTGTAGTATAGCTCGAAATCGGGAAGGCCCGTGCCCCCTTGAGTTTTAGGGTACGTAAGTAAAGTATGTTTGATGTGGGACATACCTTGGTGCCATACGAATCGTATGGACATGGAACGCAATGAGGTAAAGAAGCATTTGGGGACTGCAATGGGTACCGTTTGAAATATATAAAGTAGTTTGGGTAAGGTGTGCATTTTCAAGGTATTTATGCGTCCGAACCACGGTAAAGGGGAGGTGTTCCAATTGTCTAAATCTCTATGTAACCGGGTCAATAGGGGTAAGTAATTTAGGGCATATAGCTCCGATAAATCAGATGGAACCTTTATCCCTAAATAAGATATACTTCTAGTACTCCATTGAAAAGGAAAGCTGGCTTGCACTCGGGCTAGAGTGTTGGCAGGGAGGGAAACGTTAAGGGCTTCTGTTTTGGATATATTGAGTTTAAAATCGCTGAATTTCCCAAACCTACTGAATTCTAGCATCAACGAGGGCAAGGATGTATGTGGTTGCTGTATATAAACCAGAAGATCGTCAGCGTATAGAGATAGCTTGTACTCTGAGGAGGGTGTCTGTATCCCTACAATGGAGGCATTACGTCTCATTGCCTGGGCTAGGTGTTCTATCACTATAACAAAAAGCAGCGGGGATAAGGGGCACCCGTGCCGGGTGCCATTCGATATCCGGAATGGTGCGGAGGGAAAGCCACCGACCAATACTGAGGCAGAGGGATTAGAGTACAATGCCATTATTTTAGACATGAACGCAGGTCTAAGACCTATCTGTTCGAGAGAGAGGCGTAAGAAGTCCCAGTTAACTCGGTCAAAGGCCTTCTCCGCATCGAACGATAGCATGCAGGCCTTCAGGTTGTGTTTCTGTATGTAGGAGATAAGGTGGATGGTTTTCGTAGTGTTGTCCCTGGCCTCACGGCCAGGGACAAAACCTACCTGGTCCCTATGTATAATAAGAGATAAAAGAGGGGAAAGGCGAGTCGCTAGAACTTTTGCATAAAGCTTGATGTCAATATTGAGTAGCGATATCGGCCTATAGCTACCACATTGTGAGGGATCCTTGCCAGGTTTCGGGATAACTGATATATTAGCAGATAGAAGATTGTGGGAGGGCAAATAGGTGTCATCAATTGAATTGAATGCCGAGACTAATAACGGGGCAAGCGATTGGGCAAACAATTTATAAAACCTAGGGGAGAAGCCATCAGGACCTGGACATTTACGTGATTTTAAACCTTTAATAGCAATGAGAAATTCCGCTATCGTCAGGGGTTCATCCAAACTAGATGCCTCTTCGGGGTCAATTTGTGGTAGGGCAGTCTCTGTTATATACTTCCTCATATCAGTGAGATGTGTGTTATTCTTGATGTGTGCTACCGGCGGAGGATGTAGGTTATAGAGGTCGGAATAATAAGATTTAAAGGCCTCTGATATGCCTCGAGGGTTGCATATTTTCTGATGTTCCGGCGTACATATGTGTGGAATCGGTTTACGAGGGGGACGAGGGTGTAGAACCCTGGCAAGGTGCTGTCCACATTTGTTTGCAAAAGCGTAATGGTGGTTACGACCTCTATCTCTGGCTATGAGGGAATGTGCATCCAAGAGGCTGAGTAGTTCCCTCCGGGCATTAGAAAGATCTACATATGTTACCGGATTGGCGTCTCTTTTGTGTAGTGTTTCAAGCGATTTTATCGTCGCCAATAGGCGAGAGATATCTGCTGTTCTGGCTTTTTTAAGGCGGGAACCGTGTTGAATGAAAACACCTCTCAGTACACACTTCAGGGCCTCCCACTTGGTTAATGGGTTGGTGTCATCAGAGCGATGGACCACAATGAAGTCCTGGATCGCTTGTTCTATTGCTGCAACACATTTAGTGTCTTTCAGTAAATTGTCATTCAGTCTCCATGACGACCTCGTACGGGACGTCTGGGGGGGGGCTAAGCTGAGGTATACGGGGGCATGATCAGACCACAATATGTTACCTAGGGAAGCCTTTGGTGATGTATCGAGTAGGGATTGGGAAATTAAAAAGTAATCAATGCGACTATATGAGTCATGTGCTACGGAGAAACAGCTGTAATCTCTTTCGAACGGGTGCTGCACCCGCCACACATCTACCAATTGCGTAGTGTGCAGGAGTGCCTTTATCTGTGTAAGTGCTGTGTGGGACATATTTGACTTATCCGAGGAAGAGTCCAGGACCGGAGAAAGGGTCACCTTGAGATCACCACCTAAGATGAAGCAGGGGCCTCCAAATGAGAGCAATTTTCCTACAACCTTAGAAAGGTAGGACGCCTGGTCCTGATTAGGTCCATATACAGTACATTAGCCACTGTAAAAATAGAAGAATTGCATTTTAGTTTAAGAAACAGAAATCGTCCTAGCGGGTCAATAAGGGAGTCTAGAACTTCAGGGTGAAATGATTTGTGAAAGGCTATGGATACACCTTTGGACTTCGACTCTGGGTTAGTGCTATGAAACCATTGGTAATAGTGGGGATTTTTAAAAATCGGAATCACCGAGTTCCGAAAGTGCGTTTCCTGCAATAGTAAAATTTTGGTCCTGGCCTTATGGAAATGGTATAACACCTGGCTTCTTTTCTCAGGTGAGTTGAGGCCCCTGCAGTTAAAGGAGGCCAAAGTTATGTTATCAAGTGACATCATAATAGGGATAGAAAAGGAGAACACAGATCCTTACCTGTGCCAACACGGGGACCCGCCCTGACCAGACAGGGAGGAATGGGAGGGGGAAAGGAACAGGCTGGAGAGGGAAAGAAGGGTGAGGAGTAGGAGTCAAGCTAGGAAGAAAGAAAAGCACCAGGCCACTGTGTGACAGTGGCAAGCAAGCAAGAAATATGGTAAAATATCGAGAAAGAAAAAGAGAGAAAAAGAAGGAAACTGTATCAAACTAATAAAGAAAAAAAAACACAGTGCACTAATCGGCACTAGTGGTCCTAATGGGGGGTAACTGTGGTAAGCACATAGAGTGCCTCCCGGTCCCGGGCCTCTCGGGGGTGCGATAACTAAAGTCATACAAATAGATAACCAACATCAAATAACACGAACAACTATATATATGGGTAAGAACAAGCCATGAAACATAAGCAAAAAAAATAAAAAAACCCACAACCCCCTCCTCCAAAAAAGCAACAGTCATCCTTGTCAAAAAAGGCCTAGCCCTCTCAATTTAAGACAGAGTCTGCTTGCGGTGTCCTCAGCTGCTTGCGATGTCCTCGGCTGCCCATATAGGGTAGCTAACATAGCCAGTGTGGGAATGGTGTAGAGAGGCTCATAACAGAGGCATTAGTTGCGACATATTATCAGGGCGATGTGACAATGTAATATGACAATGTGGGTTGATGACCCTGGAGGGGTGACCTTGGAGGGGTGCAGGCTCATAACTTACGGCATGGTCTCCCAGGGGAGAGTAGGGGAGAGTAGATTGGCATGCGCAACAACATCAAAACATTAAAACAAAAATCAAGGAAAAAGAGAATGCCCCTAAACAAAAAAAAAAAAGAAATAGCAATATGAGTGAAAAACAAAAATACAAAAATACAGAAATCCAATCCATCCTCATATAGTCATATGGTCATATGGTGAAGTATGAAAAGAACGTAGGGCGTTCAAGTGCCCCTGATTATCCCTCCCAACAGTTTACGGTCAGTATACAACGGGCGAGGGAACATAGGAAGCAGGCCTGGCAACTGAATCACAAGCAACGATAGCGTCCGCCACGTGAGTGTCAATCCTCTGGGGTTCTATGTGGGGAACCCCTGTGGCGCCTGTCCTTGCCGACCTTGCCGACCTTCTGCCACTGTGACTGGGATGGAAATCCTAGGGTAGTGGGTTGGAACGGCCAGTCAGGTAGTGTTATTTGTGGTAGTTCCAGCGTGCTTAGAAATCGGGGGAGATCACCCAGTGTTCGGAACAGTGCAGTCTTTCCTGTATGGTGGACCCGGAGTTGAAAAGGAAATCTCCACTGGTACTTTATTTGTTTCTCCTGGAGGACCAATGTAATGAGTTTAAGTGCCCGGCGCATGGCCAGGGTCTGGCGTGAAAGATCGGGCAGGAGCATAACTGGGACATCATTCAGACGGATGGAGTCCTGTGTACTAGCAGCCCTCATGATCTCCTCTTTGACCTTATAGAAGTGCACTCTGCAGAGCGTATCTCTGACAAAAGAGGAGTCAGTATTTCTGGGTCCTGATGTCCTGTGGACCCTGTCCAGCTCTATGTGGGCATCCTTGGGCTTCTGTAGGAGCTGATTAAAGATGGCAGTTACCGCCCCTGCTAAGTCCTTGGGTTCCACTGTTTCGGGAATGCCACGTATCCTGACATTGTTCCTTCTGTTACGGTTCTCAATGTCATCTTGGTGATACATAAGCTGCTGCAGCATGACTGTGTGGGAGTTAAGAGTCTCCTCATGTGACTGCAAAGTATTGCCAATGCCCTCTGTTGTGCTTTCTATGTCTTCCATGCGTGTTCCCAAATCCCGTTTAAGGTCTGCAATCTCCCTCTTATAACTTTTCTCCATACGGGAGACACAGTGCTCAAGATCATGTTTAGTTGGCAGGGAGCGCAGGTATGTGTGCATGGATCGCATCTGGGACTCCATGTCCCATCCATCCCCAGAACACAGCGATGCCTGGGAAAGGCTATGCAGGCTTTGTGGATTATAAAGGGGGGGATCTAAGTCCGCCAGGGAGGCTGAACCACCCCTGCTGTGTACCTGTGCAGCGTCCGCCGGTCCTGAGCGGGCTGGGGATGGAGGCGCCAACGCCATCTTGGAAGGCAGGGGCAGGTGATCATGTAGATCACCTGAGTGGTGGAACAATTAATCAGGTCTCTGATTTCATATTCCTTCTTCCCCTCTGCGTCCAAAAATGTATTTGTCCTATCCACAAAGGGGCATACCTGGCATTTGGTGCATGGGAACATCCCCTTGCTCCGAGGATATTCGGAAAGCCAGGTGGCATTTGGCTGACGGACAAATTCTGAGTGCATGAGGATATCTCCCAAATTTCTTGCTCTGCGTGCAACCATCTTAGGACCATCTCCCACTATATTAGCTAATTCCTTGTTGCTGGTTAGGATGTTCCAATGTTTCTCTAAGATTTTGCGTACAGGTCCCCATTGTGCCCCAAACGTAGTTATAAGCCTTACAGGTCCAGTGTCCCTCTGTTTCTTGTCTTTAGGGGACCAAGATAGCAACAAAAGACTATCCCTACTTCTGCCCGCCGCTTTACGTTTGGCATGACGAATTTGCCTGTGCGAATAACTGCGTTTGCGGAATCGCGCATACAAGTCTTTCCCTTCCTTGTTCAGGGCAGCAGGTGTAGAACAATTTCTTTTAATTCTCATGAATTGACCAGTGGGTATCCCATTCTTTTGCCATGATGGATGGTGACTGTCTGCTTGTAAAAGCATGTTAGCAGCTGTATTTTTACGAAATGTACTGGTGTTAATTCTGTGGATTTTATTTCCACACCTGCTATTTCCATCTATCACCCCCGGGAGGCCATATGTGTTTTGATATGTCCACTTTATAATAAAATAGTTTTTTGTTTAAGGATATATAGCGGTATTTTCCGCAGGACTATCCAAACACACATGACATATTAGGCGTCCGGACCTTTTTGTTATTTGTTTATTGTTTGTATTTGTCCTTGTATATGTCTGTTGTTATACCCATTGCTTTAACAAACTTACTTGGTGGGATGTTACTTGCAATTGTACTGGACTGGTCTCTATTAGCTCTTTTTTAGAGCAGGAAATGTATATTTTTGTATGTGATTCTATTTAACTTTTTGATATCTTATTAAAACTATTAGTAATTTTATTAATATTGTTGGTTTATTATTGCCCAAACAATGCCAATAGTAGCCGTCTTTATTTTCTCTAGAGGGAATCAGTGTCTTTGATCCCAATAGGGGAAAACCCTTTTATATGAAGGAAAGGGGCTCCACATAGAAACTCACTGCAGTATATGTATATTTAACAAATTTATTGTTATGAAAAGTTTATTGTTATTCAAAAAAGTCAAATCAAACCTTCACCATACCACAATAAAAACATTCATGACAACGTTGTCAGGAATAATTAAAAACACAGCCCGGGTTCACAGACATTAAAAGTATCATTAACCCCTTGCTTACTGGGCACATAAACCCCCTTCCTGCCCAGGCGAAATTTCAGCTTTCGGCACTGTCACGCTTTGAATGACAATTGCGCGGTCGTGCGACGTGGCTCCCAAACAAAATTTACGTCTTTTTTTCCCCACAAATAGAGCTTTATTTTGGTGGTATTTGATCATTTCTGTGGTTTTTATTTTTTGCACTATAAACAAAGAAAAGCGTCAATTTTGATTTGATTTTTGCTATAATAAGTATCCCAATTTAAAAAAAATATATTTTTTTTTTCCTCAGTTTAGGCAGATACGTATTCTTCTACATATTTTTGGTAAAAAAAAAATCGCAATCGCCGTTTATTGATTGGTTTGCGCAAAAGTTATAGCGTTTACAAAATAGGGGGTAGTTTTATGGCATTTTTATTATTATTATTTTTTACTAGTAATGGCGGCGATCAGCGATTTTTTTCATGTCTGCGACATTATGGCGGACACAGCGGACACTTTTGACACCATTTTGGGACCATTCACATTTATACAGTGAACAGTGCTATAAATATGCACTGATTACTGTATAAATGTGACTGGCAGGGAAGGGGTTAACACTAGGGGGCAAGGAAGGGGTTAAATGTATGCCCTGGGAGTGATTACTACTGTGGGGGGAGGGGAGTGACTGGGGAGGTGACCGAGCTGTGTCCCTATGTACAAGGGACACAGCATCGGTCTCCTCTCTCCCTGACAGGACATGGATCTCTGTGTTTACACACAGAGATCCATGTCCTGCCTCTGTAACAGCCGATTGCAGGTGTGTGGTGGACATCGCGGCCGCCAGGCACGCGCATCGGCATTGCAGTGACGCGCCGGGCACGTGCGCGCGCCCCCCAGTGGCCAAAGTAGCGGAGGCCGTATAAAGATGGCCTCCCGGCATTTAAGAACCACCTTGCGGCCGTATATAGTCGTACGGCGGGCACGAGGTGGTTAAAGAAATAAAACAAAAAATAAAAAAAATAACAAACACGTTACACTTACCTCCGCTGTGCAGCTCGTTTTTCACAGAGTGGCCCCGATCCACGTCTTCTGGGGTCCCTCGGCAGCTGTCTCGGCTCCTCCCTGCAATCACTCACCACCTATATGCGAGCGAGCTCGCATTGTGGTGAGTGATTGCGGGCACGCTCCAATGATACAGCCAGCGGCTATTGTATCACTGCCTGTATTTTTATGAGAACACCAGCAATTTTATTAAGGTAAGCTTTAGGTGCACACTGTGCAAAGGACACTAAAACAAAATACTGGAGGTCCCTGCCTCACTGCCTGTATTTGTATGAGAACACCAGCAATTGTATTAAGGTAAGAATTAGGTGCACACTTTTGCAAAGAACACTAAAACAAAATACTGGAGGTCGATGCCTCACTGCCTGTATTTGTATGAGAACACCAGCAATTTTATTAAGGTAAGAATTAGGTGCACACTTTGCAAAGAACACCTAAGTGAAACACTGCTGCAGCTAGCACAATCACCTGCCTGCCTGTCACAGTATAGAGAATAACAGGAACGGATCTAGCTAAACTGAATACAGTGTATAAATATATATATATACACAACACCTATGATGCATATATATCCTCTACACACTGTAACTGAAGCTAACTGACTCACCTGCCTGCTCTATCTAACTCAAAATAAATGACACTGTCTCTCTCTATCTGTCTTTAACCATCACAACACAGTACACAAGGCCGCCATGGAGGCGGCCTTATATAGTGTGGGGCGTGTACTAAACCCCCTGAGACATAATTGGCCAAAGACACCCTGGCTTTGGCCAATTATGGCTCTCCGTTTTTTGCGCGCTGTGATTAACCAAAGCATGCGGGTCATAGTGCATGCTTGGCCAATCATCAGCCAGCAATGCACTGCGATGCCGCAGTGAATTATGGGCTGTGACGCGCCACTCGAATTTGGCGCGAACGGCCCATAATGTTCGAAATTCGGCGAAGGATCGAACAGCCGATGTTCGAGTCGAACATGGGTTTGACTCAAACTCAAAGCTGATCCCTAGCTACAAGCATATAAGTAGTGGAGACAACGGGGAGTGGAGAGATGAGCAGAAGGCAGATAGATATTGGTGGGTAGAGAGGTAAGCACACAGCAGCATATAGTTCAAGCATAGAACATTCCAGTCTGAAAAAAACAACGTCCCATGAAACCGTCTCACCAGTGAAGAAGCTGGATCTAAGAGCTGCTTAAAAAGGAAGTAAACCCTGATGGATTTTACTTCCTCTTTTGTTCCCTGTAAAGTAAAAGCATAATGGGCTAGTATGCATCGCATACTAGCCCACTATGTGCCACCTACCTGCAAATAAAGCCCACAATGTCCCTGCTGGTGGCCATGTCCATCTTCACCCCTCTTCCTTCCGGGGCCGTGGACTCTGACTCTGTGACTGGCCAGAGTCTCGTGATGTCACTCCCACGCATGCACGCGGGAGACGACGATCACAGCATTGGCCCTTTAGAAATGGCACGATCATGCCCTTTCTTCAGTGCGCATAAGCCAATGACGTTGGCGCAAGCGTATATGGTAAATATCTCCTAAACCGTGCAGGTTTAGGAGATATTTCCAGTACCTACAGGTAAGCCTTATTATTGGCTTACCTGTAGGTTAAAGTGGTGTGTAAGGGTTTACAACTACTTTAACATGTGGCTGCAGAGCGCTTCAGTCTCCCTGTTCATGAGCCTCCCAGTTGCTGTAAGTGTTAGTGCAGGGCTAAGCTGATGCCATGTACTCATCCAAGCTGTCAGGTCCGTTCAGGATACTATGGAATGGCAGATGTAGTTGGCCGTGTGAATGAGCTCAGAGAGCCAGGTAACATGATGTGTGATGTCAATGTATTTCGCTCACTGATCATGTGAGCTTTATCAGGACACTGTGGGAAGGTGATCATCAGGTTTATAATGGGTAGCAGGGCTCCGCCCCATCACAGGATACTCTGCCATTGGCCACAGTATGGTCACAATGTAAAGAAACATATTTAAATGGCTGTGGGCACCTTCTGGATGTAAGAGTAAGTCACTATGCAAATATATTTGCATCAACTAAATAATTTATGCAAACAACCACATGCAACCATCTGCAGCAGGGATAACATAAATTAAATTAAAAGAAAAAGTAAAGGGGAACTCTAACTAATCAAATTCTGAATCAGAGTCAGTTATATATAGCACATCCTTTAGGGGTAGAGGAAGACTTGTATGCTAAATTCAGTGTTGAGACCCTTTGGAATCATCGTTTGTAAATGGAAAACCCACTCCTTTTCCTTCCACAGGAGGACTGTGTTAAAGTCGCCCCTGCGGTTGGGAAGGGTAAGAGCAAAAAAAACTTTTATTCTAAGACCATCAGGGAAAAAATTGTGAAATACATCAAAGTGTTGAGCAATGGGGCCATGTTCTAAGTTTCTTTGGCTGCTACTAAAATGTTCACCGATGCGGACACGCAATTGACGTTTTGTCTTTACAACATACAGTTTCTTGCAAGGACATTCAAGGATATACAAAACCCGTGTAGTACTGCAGTTGATAAACTGCTTGATGTAATATATGTTTTTTGCCTGTCCGCATTGGTGAATATGTCACTGCGCTCCACAAAATGACAAATGTGGCAGTGGCCACAAGGAAACATGCCGTTAATACGAGGCATGTCTGTCAGCCAATTCCTTCCCGGAGTACACACAAATTGTGCACCAGACAGTCTCTCAGATTTTTTGACCCTCCTAGATACCAGTAAAGGTATACAATGCGAGCTAGATCAGGGGACCGTGTTAAAATATTCCAATGTTTGGCTAAAATGAACTGAACTTCATCCTATTAGGATCCGTAACAAGTGATAATGCAGACCGGGGATGGTTGAGATGGGGATGGTGTAACTGTCTGTGTCTTAATTAAGTCTTCACGTTTTGATGAAGAAGCCCTTCTACGTGCATATCTAATAGTTTTGTGTGAGTAGCCTCTTTTCCTAAATCTCTGGTACAGTTCTTCACTTTTAGACCGATAGTCAGCATCTGTGGAGCAATTCATATGGATACAAAGGAATTGGCCGGTAGGAATACCTTGAATCAATGATGGGGATGGTGACTAGACGCCAACAATAAAGTGTTGGTGGCTGTCTCCTTCCTGAAAGTTCTTGTTTCCAATTTGCCATGACAGGCAGACATGGAAAGATCAAGGAAGGAGATCCTTTCAAAATCCCAGGTGAAGGTAAGTTTGATGTTCCTGTCATTGGTATTTAATTCAGTGATAAATTGCTGTAATTCATCAACAGTCCCCGCCCAGATGACCAGAACATCGTCGATGTACCTCAGCCACAAACGCACGTGGTGGAGGTACATCTGCAAAGTGTCAACAAGGCTTATGCTTTCCTCCCACCACCCCAAATTGAGACAATCATATGCAGGAGCCCAGGGTGCTCCCATAGAGGTACCTCGTATTTGCTGAAAACACCAGTGTTGGAAGGCAACATGGTTTAATATCATATTTCTGGTATTTCACTTCCTGGTTGATACAGGCAGATGGCCCCAAGTTGGAATGTAACCAGTTGCACATCAAAGCTTTGTAGCATATCAGAATCTTCATCTGAAAGCTAGCAAGGCTGAAAAAAAGCTTGGCTCCTGGCAGACTGGTGTGATAACACTCTGCAAGAGGGCCATGACTGCCAGGATGATTGATGAAAGTGGGTTGCAAAGATCAAAGGATCAACAGATGAAGATGACCCAGGGCACCTAGTGATGACACATGGACGAATGTTGCCTCTAGAGGCCGATACAGCAGGGCAACAGCAATATATCATATTGAGGAGGACCAGGGCCGTCTTAATAGCATCAAGGGCCCCTGGGCAAAGTAATGCTCTGGGGCCCATACAATGGAGACAGTGCCGGTAAACAGACATCAACAAGCAGAGTTTCTCCTTTTGGGTGGACCTCTGCATTAACTACATGAACAATCATTCTATACAGCAAAGAAACAGTGGGAAAATACTACATACATAAAATTAACAAAGCTGTCCTGTGCATATAATATATCTGCTAGATTGATGCCTCCCCGGCACTATGGCCCCTCCACACCCCAGATATTCCCCAGCACTCTGACCCCTCTACATCCCAGATATCCCCCCAGCACTCGGATTCCTCTACACCCCAGATATCCCCCCAGCACTCTGACCCATCTACACCCCAGATATCCCATCCAGCACTCTGACCCCTGTACATCCCAGATATCCCCCCAGCACTCTGACCCCTCTACACCCCAGATATCCCCCCAGCACTCTGACCCCGCTACACCCCTAAAGTCCCCCCAGCACTCTGACCCCTCTACACCCTAGATATTCCCCCCAGCACTGTAACCATATACCATAAAATACCCCTTGTATTGTTACCCCACTACATCCCTTATACCCCCTATACTGTGGCCTCTCTACATCCCTTCCTTTGAGTCTCGAGCATTCAAGCTGCATGGGGCGGGGTCAGAGCATCACTGGCGCTCCGGCCCTTCCCCTCCCTGCTGGCTGTGAAATAATAGGTATCATTCTGCACAGCACGGCGCACCACTGCCAGCCTGCCTCCCCTGTGTATCTATCACTCTCAGTGCCATCATGGGGCCCCCAATTGCGGGGCAGCGTGGGCTCAAGGACCAGCTGCTTTGGGAAAAGTGCAGGAGCCCCCCATGCAGCTGGGGCCCCTGGGCAGTGCCCAGGTGTGTTCTCTCATTAAGACAGCTCTGAGGAGGACCACCCCGTAAATACTTTGATTCATCAAAAGTCTAGCCGGGCGGGCAATGGGGTGGGTCTGAATGGTGTGTTATTGAATTTTAAAAAGGGCTAACTGAGACACAGAGCTCGCCCTTTCCGTTACCATCTTGAGCCCAGCTGATGAGACTGTGTCTAGGGGACTTTGCTCTGTATATTTTTCTGTAGTGTTTTCATGCTAGCATATTCCTATTTTCTTGGGAAATAAACAAGACGTTGTTTTATTAAGCAGTGTGTTTGTTTTCATAGCTAACCTTGAATTATTGTGCTACCAACAGTAACATTATCAGAGTTTTAATAGACTAGCTAACTATAGGAATAGACAAATTAATACATATATGAAATAAATAGAGAGAATCCGTAACCACCTCGGAATAATATTTATTTTAGAAGTTATTTCAACCAGCAAACTGGAAACAATTGTGCCTGGATGAATGTCTGTGAGCCCGGGCTGTGTTTTTAATTATTCCTGACAATGTTGTCATGAATATTTTAATTGTGATATGTTGAAGATTTGTTTTGACTTTTTTGAATAACATTAAACTTTTTGTAACAATACATTTGTTAAAGCGGAGGTTCACCCACATATTCGACTTTAAATACATTACTTGCGCTTAGCAAGTACATAACCCGATCACTAACCTTTTTTTTTTATCCTTCATAGTTTTGCTAATAAATGATTTAGAAGATGCTTCTTCCGGTATTCACTCCCGCGGGAGTAGGCGTGTCCTTTCCTACGTCCTATTCCCGCAGTGCCTCCTGGGATCAACTTGCCCAGCTTCCTTCCAGTGAGATCTCACGATAATTGTATCGTCACGTGACTCGTCTAGCCGGTCGGTCACGTGACGAGGGGGGGGCGGATCTAATTCCGCCATTTTAGATAAGGGCACGCGGGTGTATTTTGCCATTATACACCTGCGGACACGATGTTAAGGACGGCATACCAATCATCTCATCGAAAAATTCGATTATCGATTTATCTTTGCAAATTACTTGAAAGGTAAGCAATTTTATTTTTATACATATATGTTCAATGTCTATTTATGTTTTCATTCATTGTAATTTTTTAAAGGTAATTTTTATTTGTTCGTCTTCAAAGAAAGGAACAGATCATCAGTTTCTTCCACGTTTACTTGCATATATTTACAGGTATGTATATTGATCACATTTATATAAATTTATAATGTAAAATGTATTAATAAGTGTTCTAAATTAAATATTTTTTATGTGTGTGCGTTTATATTCACTCTTTTTTTATGCTTAATCCTAAAAAAACAAATAAAAAAAATAATTATTTTATTAATAAATAATTTTTTAAAAACATTCTATCCTTCTACATATTTTGTGTTTTTTTTTAAATAAAATTCATATTATTATAGATGTAATTTAACATTTTATTTTTATTAATAATTTTATAATAATTTTTTAGGTCTTTGTCATGTGTTGAATGTTTGCGTGTGTGCATATGTCTTTTATTGTCTATAAATACAAATAACTTAAAAAAAAAAAATGATTTTATTTTTTTTATATATACTTTTAGAAGGTATATTTTTGGTGTGTGTGTGTGTAATAAAAAAAAATATATATATATATATATATATAATGTGTGTGTGTGTATATATATATATATACTGTATATATTGTGACAGCAGGAAGGTAAAGTCACCTGGTTGCATCCAGGGGGGTAGATATATTTCGCCCAGATTCAGGCTTTACGCCGACTTATACAACTAGGTGGAGAGTTGTATAAGCCCAGCTAAGGCTAGTGGGCTCATGGATGACTCATACCTCTAGGGAGAGTGCTGGGCGTCGTGCAGACAGGGAGTTGATGAGACCAGCTGAAGCTTGTCAGCTCATTTAGGCCTCTATAAGAACTCCCAGCTTCATTAGATGTTAGCTCATGCCTGGAACCAGACCTGTGTGGACTGTCTAGGGAGAGTGAACCCCTGTGCGGTGAGACAAAGCCTGTGTGGCTATTTGCTTGGACATTTAAAACCAGGGACTTAGGGACTAGGACAGCACTAGGCTGATCCCAGTTGTTAGTTAGGAAACCTGTATGTTTAGTCAGAGGTCAAGTTGACCAGGATTTATTTTGTTTATGTTTCTTTTGCTTTGCTGTGTTTTGTCACTGTAAATAGAAAATAAACCGCACCTTTTTGATTTTGAAAACCACAACCTCCGTTTGCTGGGCCTGTTTTGTGTGGGGAGCCCATCCCGGGGGTCACACACACCCGCTGCCGAGCTAACCCCCTCACAGTTGGTGGAGAACCAGTGGCAGTTTTTTTTAAGCCAGCATGGAGGAGATACTGAAACAGCTGGCTCTAGCAAATGCCAATCAACAGCAGACAAATGCAGGTTTGCAAAGGAGCCTTGCAGCCCAGCAGCAAGCTCACCAACAGAGTCTGGAAGCTCAGCAACAAGCCCAGCAGCAATCTGAGGCCCGCTTCATAGACCTGTTACAGAAGCAAGAGCAGAGACTACAACAAATGGAAGCAGTAATGCAGCAACGTCCGCAGACCAGTGAGGAAAGCCGTCCCACTAATACCGCGTCCTTTGGGGTGAGTCGTTTATTGACAAAAATGACTGGAGAGGATGATCCAGAGGTATTTTTGACCACATTTGAAAGGACCGCTGAAAGAGAAAAGTGGCCTGAGGAGCAGTGGGCTGGACTGGTGGCTCCTCTGTTAACTGGTGAATCGCAGAAAGCTTACTATGACCTAGAGCCTAACCAAGCAAAAGACTATGTGATAGCCAGAACTCCTCTGAGAGTGGTGAGGACTCTCCAGAATTTCCCTTGTCAGTATTGGCAGGGGAGACTCAAGAAACTGGAGAGGAGCCCACCTCCTCAGACGAAAACCTACCGTCTGTGGAGTTTTCTGATCTGGAGGTTCACAGGGAAAATTTTGCCACAGAACAGTTAAAAGACCCCGCCCTAATAAAGGCACGGGAAAACGTAGTGGAAATAGATGGCGAGTTAGTGAACCCAGATAATACCTGCACTTACCCATACTTCAGCGTAGAGAAGGACCTACTGTATCGGGTGGCAAAAAGGGCAGAAGAAACCGTTGAGCAGCTTGTGGTGCCCAAACCTTACAGGAAGTTGGTGTTGGAGTTGGCCCATGGGCACATTCTTGGAGGTCATCTGGGGACAGAGAAAACCCGAGAGAGGGTATTACAGAGATTCTATTGGCCTGGGGTGATGAAGGACATAGAAAATTATTGTTCCTCCTGCCCTGTGTGTCAGAGGTCGGCCCCGATGCCACATTTCCGTAGCCCGCTGGTCCCTCTACCCATCATTGAGGTCCCGTTTGAGAGAATCGCAATGGATTTGGTAGGTCCTATAATCAAGTCCGCTAGGGGGCACCAGTACATATTGGTTATAATGGACTATGCCACCCGTTATCCAGAAGCGATCCCTCTCAGAAATACCTCGGCCAAAACCATAGCCAAAGAGCTATCTCTTGTTTTTAGCCGGGTGGGTATTTGTAAAGAACTGCTTACGGACCAAGGTACACCCTTTATGTCCCGGGTTATGAAAGAGCTGTGTAAATTGTTCAAAGTGACGCAATTGCGTACATCTGTGTATCACCCCCAAACCGATGGGCTGGTTGAAAGATTCAACAAAACCCTAAAACAAATGTTGAAGAAAGTGGTGGATAGAGATGGAAAGGATTGGGACTGTCTACTTCCTTATTTGATGTTTGCTATTAGGGAGGTGCCCCAATCCTCTACGGGATTCTCCCCCTTTGAGTTACTGTATGGGAGACACCCAAGAGGGCTGTTGGATATTGCCAAGGAAACTTGGGAAAGTGAGAGTTCTCCCCACAGGAGTGTGATTGAGCATGTCGCCCTGATGCAAGACCGAATTGCACAGGTAATGCCCATCGTGAAGGAACATTTGGCCCAAGCGCAGTTAGCACAGCAGAGAGTGTACAACCGTGGAGCCAAGACCCGTACCTTTTCCCCGGGGGATAGGATACTGGTACTTGTCCCTATGGTTGAAAGTAAATTCCTTGCCAAATGGCAAGGCCCCTATGAGATAATGGAAAAAGTGAGCGAAGTGAATTACAAGGTCAGACAACCAGGAAGGCGAAAGCCCGAACAGATCTATCACGTTAATCTGTTGAAAGCCTGGAGGGATAGAGAGTCCCTAGTCGCAGACACTTGGTCACCAGCTCAAACTGGTTGCGTGATTCCTGAGGTTGGAATAGCAGCCACCTTGTCACAACCCCAACAACAGGAGGTTAAGGAGTTTGTGCTTCGCAACAAGGAGGTATTCTCTGAGCTGCCGGGACAAACATCTGGGGTAGAGCATGACATCATTACCCCGCCCGGTGAAAGGGTGAAGTTAAAACCCTATCGGATCCCAGAGGCCCGACGGGAGGCAATACGGGAGGAAGTACAGAAAATGCTGAACTTAGGGGTGATAGAGGAGTCCCAAAGTGATTGGTCTAGTCCCATTGTGTTGGTGCCTAAACCGGATGGGAGCTGGCGATTTTGTAACGATTTTCGTCAGTTGAACAAAGTTACAAAATTTGACACCTACCCCATGCCACGTATAGATGAGTTGATCGACCGGCTGGGAACAGCCCGATACATGACGACTCTTGACCTCACAAAAGGGTATTGGCAAATCCCCCTGGCCAAGTCGGCCAAAGAGAAAACCGCATTTGTAACCCCAGACGGGGCGTTCCAATATAAAAGAATGCCGTTCGGGTTACAGAATGCGCCGGCCACATTCCAGCGGAAAATGGACCAGATGCTGAGGCCCCATCGGAAGTATGCTGCGGCTTACCTGGATGACGTAATTGTCCATAGCACAGATTGGGCCTCACATCTGCCAAAAGTGCAAGCAGTCCTGGACTCTGTTCGGGAAGCGGGGTTTACGGCTAACCCCAAGAAGTGTACCATTGGGCAGGAGGAGGCCAAATATCTTGGGTACACCATTGGGAGGGGAGTAATAAAACCCCAACTCAACAAAGTCGAGGCCATCCAGAGTTGGCCACGTCCCAACAGCAAGAAGCAGATACGAGCCTTTCTGGGAATCGCTGAGTATTATCGGCGATTCATTCCCCACTTTGCTTCTAAGGCTGTGCCCCTAACCAACCTGACGAAGGGGAAAGGGTCGGTCATGATTAAATGGACCCCCGAGGCTGAGGCAGCATTCCAATTCTTGAAACAAGCCTTATGTAGCCAGCCAGTGTTGTACTCACCCGACTTCTCTAAAGACTTTGTCGTACAAAGTGATGCGTCAGATGTGGGGTTAGGAGCAGTATTGTCCCAGGTCTGGAACGGGGAAGAGCACCCAGTCATTTACCTCAGCAGGAAGTTGAAGTCCCATGAGGTAAATTACGCCACCGTTGAAAAGGAGTGTTTAGCGGTGAAGTGGGCTCTAGATTCCCTTCGGTACTACCTGCTAGGTAGGCACTTTGACATGGTTACGGATCACGCTCCGTTAAAGTGGATGGCTCAAAACAAGGAAACAAATAGAAGAGTGAATAGGTGGTTCCTGGCCCTCCAGGAATTCAACTTCACAGTAAAGCATCGCCCTGGCGTTCAAATGGGGAATGTGGATGCTTTGTCTCGAGTACATGAATGCCTGATTGCTGGTGTTCCAACCCCGAGGTTAAAACAAGAGGGGGGGTATGTGACAGCAGGAAGGTAAAGTCACCTGGTTGCATCCAGGGGGGTAGATATATTTCGCCCAGATTCAGGCTTTACGCCGACTTATACAACTAGGTGGAGAGTTGTATAAGCCCAGCTAAGGCTAGTGGGCTCATGGATGACTCATACCTCTAGGGAGAGTGCTGGGCGTCGTGCAGACAGGGAGTTGATGAGACCAGCTGAAGCTTGTCAGCTCATTTAGGCCTCTATAAGAACTCCCAGCTTCATTAGATGTTAGCTCATGCCTGGAACCAGACCTGTGTGGACTGTCTAGGGAGAGTGAACCCCTGTGCGGTGAGACAAAGCCTGTGTGGCTATTTGCTTGGACATTTAAAACCAGGGACTTAGGGACTAGGACAGCACTAGGCTGATCCCAGTTGTTAGTTAGGAAACCTGTATGTTTAGTCAGAGGTCAAGTTGACCAGGATTTATTTTGTTTATGTTTCTTTTGCTTTGCTGTGTTTTGTCACTGTAAATAGAAAATAAACCGCACCTTTTTGATTTTGAAAACCACAACCTCCGTTTGCTGGGCCTGTTTTGTGTGGGGAGCCCATCCCGGGGGTCACACACACCCGCTGCCGAGCTAACCCCCTCACAATATATATATATATATATATATATACACTTCTCACTTTGTTTCTAATATAACAAACATATTAAATATCACATCTTGTAAAAAAAAAACATATATTTTAATACAACATATAATTTTATTATATTTTTTTTATTATTTCATAGATTACACAAGACAAGTTGATTTGAATTTTTCAAACCCATGCAAGATTATCTTATTAGTACTCTTGGTATATATTTTTTTTTTTTAATTCTTTCTCCCTCCCTCATTCCCTTTCTTTATCCATCTATCACTCTTTGTCTCTCTTGCTCTCTCTTCCCCTCATTCCCTCTCTCTCCCTCTATCCCTCTTTCTCTCTCTTCCTCTACCTTTTTCCCTTTTTTTTTCTCTCTCTCCCTCTCCCTCCCTCCCTCTCTCTCCCTCTCTCTCTCTCTCTCTCTCTCCCTCTATCCCACACTTCAACTTTCTTTCCTTATATCACTCCCTCTTTCTCTCTCTCCCATTCTATCTCTTGCTCTTCCCTTTTCCCCTTTTTTTTATCTCTCTCTCTCTCTCTCTCTCTCTCTCTCTATCCCACACTTCCACTTTCTTTCCTTATATCACTCCCTCTTTCTCCCGTTCTCTCTCTTCCTCTACCTTTTTCCCTTTTTTTTCTCTTTCCCTCTCTCTCCCTCTCTCTCACTCTCTCTCCCTCTCTCTCCCTCTCTCTCTCTCTCTCTCTCTCTCTCTCTATCCCACACGTCAACTTTCTTTCCTTATATCACTCCCTCTTTCTCTCTCTCCCATTCTATCTCTTGCTCTTCCCTTTTTACCTTTTTTTTCTCTCTTACCTTCTCTCTCTCTCTCTCTCTCCCTCTATCCCACACTTCCACTTTCTTTCCTTATATCACTCCCTCTTTCTCCCGTTCTCTCTCTTCCTCTACCTTTTTCCCTTTTTTTTCTCTTTCCCTCTCTCTCCCTCTCTCTCCCTCTCTCTCTCTCTCTCTCTCTATCCCACACTTCAACTTTCTTTCCTTATATCACTCCCTCTTTCTCTCTTTCCCTTTCTCTCTCATGCTCTTCCCTTTTTTTTCTCTCTTACCTTCTCTCTTTTTTATCTCTCTCTCTCTCTCTCCCTCTATCTCACACTTCAACTTTCTTTCAAAATATATCACTCTCTCTTTCTCTCTTTCCCTTTCTCTCTCATGCTCTTCCCTTTTTCCCTTTTTTTTCTCTCTTACCTTCTCTCTCTCTCTCTCTCTCTCCCCCTCTATCCCACACTTCCACTTTCTTTCCTTATATCACTCCCTCTTTCTCCCGTTCTCTCTCTTCCTCTACCTTTTTCCCTTTTTTTTCTCTTTCCCTCTCTCTCCCTCTCTCTCCCTCTCTCTCCCTCTCTCTCTCTCTCTCTATCCCACACGTCAACTTTCTTTCCTTATATCATTCCCTCTTTCTCTCTCTCCCATTCTATCTCTTGCTCTTCCCTTTTTCCCTTTTTTTTCTCTCTTACCTTCTCTCTCTCTCTCTCTCTCCCTCTATCCCACACTTCAACTTTCTTTCCTTATATCACTCCCTCTTTCTCTCTTTCCCTTTCTCTCCCATGCTCTTCCCTTTTTCCCTTTTTTTTTCTCTCTTACCTTCTCTCTCTCTCTCTCTCTCTCTCCCTCTATCCCACACTTCCACTTTCTTTCCTTATATCACTCCCTCTTTCTCCCGTTCTCTCTCTTCCTCTACCTTTTTCCCTTTTTTTTCTCTTTCCCTCTCTCTCCCTCTCTCTCCCTCTCTCTCCCTCTCTCTCTATCCCACACGTCAACTTTCTTTCCTTATATCACTCCCTCTTTCTCTCTCTCCCATTCTATGTCTTGCTCTTCCCTTTTTCCCTTTTTTTCTCTCTTACCTTCTCTCTCTCTCTCTCTCTCTATCCCTCTATCCCACACTTCCACTTTCTTTCCTTATATCACTCCCTCTTTCTCCCGTTCTCTCTCTTCCTCTACCTTTTTCCCTTTTTTTTCTCTTTCCCTCTCTCTCCCTCTCTCTCCCTCTCTCTCTCTATCCCACACTTCAACTTTCTTTCCTTATATCACTCCCTCTTTCTCTCTTTCCCCTTCTCTCTCATGCTCTTCCCTTTTTCCCTTTTTTTCTCTCTTACCTTCTCTCTCTCTCTCTCTCTCCCTCTATCCCACACTTCCACTTTCTTTCCTTATATCACTCCCTCTTTCTCCCGTTCTCTCTCTTCCTCTACCTTTTTCCCTTTTTTTTTCTCTTTCCCTCTCTCTCCCTCTCTCTCCCTCTCTCTCCCTCTCCTTCTCTCTCCCTCTCTCTACCTCCCTCTCCCTCTCTCTCTCTCCCCCTCTATCCCACACTTCCACTTTCTTTCCTTATATCACTCCCTCTTTCACTCTCTCCCTTTCTCTCTCTACCCTTTTCCCTTTTTTTTATCCGTCATTCACTCTCTGTTTCTCTCTGCCTGTACCTCTTTTTGTTTCCCTCTGTTACTCCATCTATACCTCTCTCCCTCTTTCCCTTTATGTAACCCTCTCTCTTACTCTCTAGGTCTCTCGCTCTCTTGCTGTATTTATATATATATTTTTTTATATATTTTTATTGAACTTGTTTTATTTTCATAAATTTTTCGACTCTCTATGTAAGAATAATATATTTGTAAAAATAATTATTTTTTAATGTCACTACATAAATTTAAATAAAGATATATTATATTATGAAATTAAAGCATTGTTGTCTTTTGTTTATATTTTTAATATAAATTTAAATTTTGTTCTTCACTAACTCTGATTTTTTATATAAGCAGTAGAAATGCCAGGATGCATGGCAAAATTTTGTTCAAACTGCACTACTCCAGGAAATAAAGAAAGCAAAGTCAGTTATTTTGCTTTTCCAAAAGAGGAACAGAAAATAAAATTATGGCTGCGCAATGCTGGAATGGACACAGGAATGGTAGATGAATATATACCAATTATCAAAGCGGACATTCGTTCAGATATTTATCGGATGTGTTCTTCACATTTTGAAAGTGAGTGCTTTATTATGAGGGGAAGTCAAAGGAGATTAAGGCCTGAATCTGTTCCTACCATATTTACCGAAACAGGAACTACCGAAAAATCTGGAAATAAATGGCTTAATCGTTTGAAAAAAATATGGATGACACAACACATGAAGGCTGGAACCTCTCAGACAGCCATGGAGAGTGCTACATGTACTTGCCAATGTCATGTTAGTAGTCAATGTAAACAAGTGTCAAATAATGATGCCAGCACACAAACTGGCCGTGGACATTCTGAATTTGTGGAATCTGAGGTTACAAGTGATACTATTTTTTTAGAACATTCATATTGCAGTAAAGAGGATCTTTTAATGACACCACTACTAGTGTCAACACCAAAAAGTCATCAAAAGACAAAAGAAGTTCAATCGGTGATCTCTTTTTCGCCCGCTTTACCTGTCTTGTCTACCCCTTCGCTAATACCAGGAAATAGTCAATCAGCCTTCAACCCGTATGTTGAAAGTCCAGAAGTTGGGACTAAAAGAAAATTGTCTTATCTGGAGGATACGAGCTTTCACGAGTCAGATTGTGATACACCCCAAAAAGGCGATCATAGTCTTTGTGAAAGTGAGGTGGAAATTGAAACAGAAGATGCACTTCCTCATCCCTTGAATTTGGTCAAAGAGAAAAAATTTATTGTTTTCGAAAGCTGCCTTGATAAACTACTTTATGCGATGATTTGCCCTGAACCTGGCTGTTTTTCAAAAATCCGAAAGATTGATAAAAAAATAATTGGCACAATGATTTCTGTTCACTCAATCTGTACAGATTTTCACCGGTCAAAACTTTGGGAAAGCCAGCCCAAAATTAAACATTATTCGGCTGGTAATATTATGCTTTCTGGGGCAATAACTTTAACTGGAGGAAGCTACGCAAAAGTAAGAGAAATGTTTGATCTCTGTGGCATACAAATTTTTGGAAAAACTTCTTTCCACAGATCTCAAAATGCTTTTGTTTTTAAAGCAATTGATCATAGTTGGCAAAGTATGATTTATAATGTCAATGAGGAATTGTTAGGAAAACCAGTCTTCTTGTTAGGGGATGGGCAATGTGATAGCCCAGGGTTTTCAGCAAAGTATTCTACATACACGTTCATGGATTTTAGTTCAAAGAAAATTGTGGACTTTGAACTAGTGCAGGTGTCACAGACCACTTCTTCTGTTGCGATGGAGAAGTTTGGATTTACGAAATGTTTAGATCGCATAATTGACAATGGATTGGATGTTCAATTTGTGGGAACGGATCGACACACTGGTATTCGTAAACTACTTTCGACAAACGAAAAATACAAAAACATAAACCATCAATTTGATATGTGGCATTACGTGAAAAATATACGAAGAAAATTGATGCAAATTTCAAAGAAAAAAATAAACCGCGCAATTTTACCATGGATTGGAGCCATTTTGCTGCATTTCTATTTTTGTAGTAGACGTTGTGAGGGAGACGAGACGCTTTTCAGAGAGCTTTGGCAATCTCTACTATATCATGTAGTAAATGTTCATGAATGGGAAATTGACGGTGCACAGCACAAATGCTTACACGATCCACTCAGTGTGGATTCTCATCCTGTTCCCTGGATAAGCAAAAACACACCTGCATTTCATTCATTGTCCACAATTGTCTTGGATAGTCAATTGGATAAAGACATAAAGCATCTAACTTTTTTTTGTCAGACAGGGGTTATTGAAACATACCACAGTATGATTCTTAAATATCGGCCCAAAATAATTCATTACAGATTTGATTCCATGGAAGCAAGGACAAAATTGGCTGCTTTATGCCACAATCACAATGTGGTACGAAACCCCGCTCTGACAAAAAAAAAAGATGAAAGTGGACAAGAATTTGTTGTTGAACGTAAAAATCTGGAATTTCCAAGAGGTAGAAAAAAATGGGTTGTGCGTAATGTTTTTGAAAACATGAATAACGAACATCTTTACATTATGCTATCCGACATGATTAGCATTGTTGAGGGTACACTAATTTCTTCTTGGGAATCCAAAAACAAACTCATGCCGAGAAACATTGCCCCAATTGAAAGGCCTGAAACAAGTGTCGCAGTAAAGGAACACATGTCACGATTTCCAAAAGTTGCTAAATAAGACTACAATTATGGAATTTTTGGTGTACATATCTGTATAGTTTTCTGTGTTAAAATAAACAATATAATATAAATGTAAATATTTTTTTTTTTATTAAAAATGTTTTTATACACTTGTTTTTTTTTTTGTGTTTTTCAATAAATAAACATTTTTGCTTTTGAAAGTAGGATTTTTAAAACAGCTTACCTGTAAAATCCTTTTCTTGGAGTACATCACGGGACACAGAGCAGCATAGTCATTACTATGTGGGTTATATAGAATTACCTTCAGGTGCTGGCACTGGCAACTTCCAAAACAGGAAGTACCCTCCCCTATATAAGCCCCTCCCATCCGGGAGTACCTCAGTTTTGTAGCAAAGCAATACGTGTCCCCAAAAGAGGGGTGGAGCTCTGTGTCCCGTGATGTACTCCAAGAAAAGGATTTTACAGGTAAGCTGTTTTAAAAATCCTACTTTCTTGTTCATACATCACGGGACACAGAGCAGCATAGTCATTACTATGTGGGACGTCCCAAAGCAATGCCACATGAGGGGGGGGATACACCATACATAAGCTGGGCGCCATCAGGCATGAGGATCTTTTGCGGCCTGCAACACACTGCGCCCAAAGGCGACATCCTCCTGACTTCTAACGTCCACCTGGTAGAACCTAGTAAACGTGTGTACTGAAGACCACGTTGCGGCCTTACAAATTTGCGCCAGGGAGGCCTGGTGATGCACTGCCCATGAAGTTCCAACTGCTCTCGTGGAGTGCGCCCTAACTTTGAACGGAGGCGGTCTACTTCTCAAGCCATAGGCTTGTATTATGACCTGTCGAATCCACTTGGCTAAAGTAGATTTTGATGCTGCCTGACCCTTTCTGGGGCCTTCCGGCAGAACAAACAAAGAATCCGTTCTACGAATCTGAGCAGTGGCTTTTAGATAAGCTTTAACTGCTCTTACTACATCCAAAGAATGCAATAACTTTTCCTCTACCGAGCTTGGTTTGGGGAAAAAAGAAGGAAGAACCACATCCTGGTTCAAGTGAAACCTCGATACCACCTTAGGAAGAAAGGCTGGGTGAGGACGTAATACTACTCTGTCCTTATGGATAACCAGATATGGCTCTTTACAGGACATGGCGGCTAATTCCGACACTCTTCTAGCCGAGCATATGGCTACTAAAAATATCAATTTCCTGGTGAGTAGAACCAAGGAAATGTGCCGCAAAGGTTCAAATGGCTGCTTCTGCAGAACCGACAGAACCAAATTTAGATCCCATGGGCATATGGGAGCCTTAATCGGTGGAATAATACGAGTCACACCTTGCATAAAGGATTTGACAAGTGAATGCATAGCCAGGGGCCTTTGAAATAGTATTGACAAGGCCGAAACCTGGCCCTTGATAGTACTTAAGGCAAACTTCCTGTCTACAGCCCACTGCAGGAAGTCCAGAATTCTGCCTATAACGTACTTACGTGGATGCCATTTTCTGGCCTCGCACCAAGTGATGTACGCCTTCCAAACTCTATAGTAGATCTGCCTGGATACAGGCTTCCTGGCATTGATTATAGTTGATACCACAGAGTTAGAGAGACCTCTCTTCTTTAGGATGTGGGATTCAATAGCCAGGCCGTTAAACTTAGAGTTAGTAAGGAAGGGTGGTATATCGGTCCTTGCGAAAGCAGGTCCGGACGACGTGGAAGGGTCCAAGGACTCCCCACAGACATTTTGATGATCTCCGCGTACCAGGCCCTTCGGGGCCACGCTGGAGCCACCAGGATCACCGGCTTCTTCTCCAACCTGACTCTGCGAAGGAGTCGAGGCAACAATTGTAGCGGAGGGAATGCATATATCAGTCTGAACTGATCCCAAGGGAACACCAGAGCATCCGAGCCGCAAGCGAGGGGATCCCTTGTCCGGGAGACAAATCTGTCCACCTTTGCGTTGAATCTGGATGCTAGCAGATCTACATCCGGTGTTCCCCACCGCTGACATATTGCTCGGAAGACCTCGGGATGAAGGGACCATTCCCCTGGGCATAACTGTTGGCGACTCAGAAAGTCCGCCTTCCAATTCTCCACCCCTGGAATGAAGACAGCTGATATACATGGGACATGCTTTTCTGCCCATTCCAGGATGTGACTTACTTCCCTCTGGGCTGCACGACTCCTGGTGCCTCCCTGATGATTGATATATGCCACTGCTGTGGCATTGTCTGATTGAATTCTGACAGGGGACCCTTGGAGTCTGGATGTCCAGGCTACTAGGGCGTACCGGGCTGCTCGTATCTCTAAGAGATTGATGGGCAGGGTTTTTACTACATTTGACCATCTGCCCTGGAGAGACCATTGCTCCAGTACTGCCCCCCAGCCTATAAGGCTGGCATGTGTAGTGACCACCTTCCAAGATATCGGGCTGAAGGGTTTTCCCTTCTGGAGATTCTGGGGATTCTGGGGGATCAACCACCAGCAGAGACTCTTCCGAACGGAAGGGGACAAAGCCATCGGGAAGTCTAGAGCCTGAACTTTTCCGTTCCAGGCTGACAATATGGCCCTTTGTAAATTCCTTGAGTGGAATTGGGCATATGGCACAGCTTCGAATGATGCTACCATCTTTCCTAGCAGCCTCATGCACAGGCGTATGGACGGCTGTCTTTTTGCACAAAGCAGACGGACCAAGCCCCTCAAAGAGGATACCTTGTCTAGAGGTAAGAAAATCTTCCTCTGGTCTGAATCCAGCCGTAGCCCTAGATATACCAGGTTTTTCACTGGCTGTAGGGCTGACTTGTCCAGGTTGATGACCCAACCGTGAGACTCTAGATACTTGATTGTATCGACAATTACCACTTCTAGCTTGGCAACTGAGTGGTCCATCAACAACAGGTCGTCTAGGTATGCCATTATCGTTACACCCCGTGTTCTTAGATCGGCCAACAGTGGGGCCAGAATTTTTGTGAACACTCGTGGTGCTGTGGCCAGACCGAATGGTAAGGCTCTGAACTGAAAATGATGCCCTTCTACTGCAAAGCGTAGGAATTTTTGATGACCTGGAAAGATGGGAACATGCAAGTAAGCATCTTTGATGTCGATCGAGGCTAACCATTCCTCCCCTTGTAGGGCAGCGGTGACCGATCGGATCGACCCCATCCGGAAAGACCGGACGTTTAGAAATTTGTTTAGACTCTTTAGGTCCAATATGGGTCTTATGTCCCCGTTTGGCTTCGGGACTGTGAAAAGGTTTGAGTAGAAACCCAACCCCCACTCTTCCATAGGAACCTCCATAATTACTCCTTGGAGCAATAGTTGTTCTAACGCCAATAGGAGAGACCCTCTTTTCAGAGGGTCTCTTGGCATGCCTGACCACATAAAATGGGACGGAGGAGACTCTTTTAACTCCAACTTGTATCCCAGAGTTACTGCGGAGAGCACCCATCTGTCTTTGATCGTCTCCCGCCAGGTCTCTGCGAACAACTGAAGTCTTCCCCCCACCCGTTTGAGTGGGGGCAGCCCTTCATAGGCTTGACTTGGAGGCTGGTTTAGTACCTCTTCGGATCCAGGGCTTTTTATTACCCTGTGGCTGTCCCTGATTTTTACCTCCTGAGTTTGACCGAGGAGGCCGTCGGAACTGCTTAGTAGCAGACGTCACAGGGATAGGAGAGGTAGTCCTCTTAAAAGATGGACCCCTAGACCTCTTTTTACTCGGTAAGAGAGTACTTTTACCACTGGAAATCTTCTGGATATACTTATCCAGGTCTTCGCCAAAAAGGCGTTCCCCATGAAATGGGAAGCTAACTAAGAGCTTCTTACAGGGAGCTTCAGCAGACCAGTTTTTGAGCCACAGAAGCCTACGCATATGTACCAAAGACAGCGTGAGGCGGGAGGCCTGATGGATAGAATCCTTGATGGCGTCAACCGCAAAGCATAATGCTCTAGGCAGATCAGCCAGAGCCTGGGCCTGCTGGTCTGGCAAATCCCTCAGGACCATTTGATCCTTTAAAGCTTGGCAGACCCCAATAGCTGCCACTGCTGGCTGTGTAACAGCCCCTGCTGTGGAAAAAGCAGATTTTAATAAAGATTCAAATTTTTTATCCACTGGATCTTTGAACATTTGAACATTATCTACTGGACATGTCAGTGATTTGTTCACAGAAGAGATGGCTGCATCCACCGTAGGAACATTCCATCTCTGGGTGAACTTTTCCTCCATGGGATAGATCACCGGAAACCTTTTAGGCGGAACAAATAGTTTATCAGGATGTTCCCAGTCCTGGTATATAAGTCCTTCCAATAATGGATGTATTGGAAAGGAGCAATTAACCTGGGGAGCTTTTAGCGACCCCAATGAGGAGACAGCAGTAGTTGATGGTTCAACAAGAGGCATTTTAAATGCAGATCGAACCATGTCAGTTAGGGTCTGGACCCACAATCTTTCAGTCTGTGATGCTGAAAATGGTTCATCTACTGTCAATTCCTCAAAAACAGAGCTAACCTCCTCCTGATCCCCTTCAGGTAGGTCGGTCCCTTCCTGGGACTGTTGCTCTGCCAACAGGCACTCTAATGGAGGTGATGGAGATCTGGCGCGCTTTCTTTCCTATAGAGAAGAAGCGATCAATGCAGCCAATCTCTGCTCCAATCCCTCCAGAGTTGAGGAAAAAACCTCCTCTGTTATATATGCAGGAGCAGGTGGACTGAGGACAGCCGCAGTACCTGGCACTCCCGGGGGTTCCTTATGGGTATTAACCTCTGATTTCTCAGGGGAGGAGGGTGCAGATGACTGCTCCAGATCCTCAGAGCCCGATGGAAACCCCCTACACTTCCTGAGAGGTATATCTCGGAGTTTTTTAGGCGGCATATTCCTTAGTTCAAAGCTGAGGTATTCCAGCCGCAATACACCCCTTACTGAAATAGTCTAATGCAATTTGCTGCTATGTACATCAGTGGGTGTCTACTAATGCGTCTTTCTGGGGATGCCTGTATCAACCGCCCGCTGTAAGCCCCTATACCATGCTACCAGCTCCTTTTCATGCTCTGTGTCCATAGCAAGCAGCGTGGACTGAGTCCTTTTATCTTGCTGGGACGCCCGCACATGCGCAGAAGCGCTGGGCGCACAGAGCGCGTCATCCGCCAGGCTCCGCCCCCTTTTTTGAAGCTAAACCTTATAAAAGGAAAGCATGTGTGCGCGCGCGCGTGCACGTGTGCGCTCTTGGCGCCATGTAGGGAGAGGAGCCAGGGTCCCTGTTTCACCAGGACTCGGGGATGGAAGGAAACTACTTGGCAGCATGACAGAGGAATGCAGCTTCCCTGATAGAGAGCTCACTCATCTGCCTGGACTTTCACCATGGAAGGAATAGTCCCAAGAAAAAAGACGTTCCACAGCGGCCTCTAGTGGACAAACACAGGTACCGCACCTTTGTCTTTTTTTTTTTTTTTTTTTAAACCTCCTTTATGAAAAAACATTTCCAGGTTTACAGTTTTTTTAAAACTTCCCTTATGAAAAAACATTTCTAGGATTTCTTAGGCATATACAGCTATTAGCGGGAATACCCTTTAGGTAACAGGCAGAAAGACATATTAGGCTTGGGGGTCCCCTCAATAGAACCAAGTTCCTGAGGGGCCCCCACTTACCTTTTCCCCGCCGCAGGACTTTGTTTGGTCCACAGAAGCCCAAACTTCACCTCTCACGGCAGGCATTGTACTAGACCTTCAGGGACCGGGTTCCCAAGGATTCCACTCCCCTGGACCTGTATAGCACCCTGCACAGATAGCCTCTTGGTTTTGGGTATGACCAGAGCTCTGGATCCCAGGGTCCAGCCCTCCTAAGAGAGGCATTACAGGCAAAACCCTGCTCTTCTCTGCAAGGCCCGGGTACCGACCGTTTAGCTATGAAGCTTTTTTGGTCGGATCCGGAATAGCTTGCTAAGGCCCAGAGAACCTGTACACAAGCCCAGATGAATACATGTTAACCTTGGCCAACACCTTAGACACTGGCAAAAAACTGAGGTACTCCCGGATGGGAGGGGCTTATATAGGGGAGGGTACTTCCTGTTTTGGAAGTTGCCAGTGCCAGCACCTGAAGGTAATTCTATATAACCCACATAGTAATGACTATGCTGCTCTGTGTCCCGTGATGTATGAACAAGAAAATTTGTGTGTTTAATTTCAAGATTAATACGTATATTTCAGAAGTCTGTACAAATTATATAACTGTAGAAAATTAAATTTTAAAAATAATTAAACAAATTTCTATACTATAAATGTTTTTTTAAATTTAACAAAATTTTTTTTATTATAATTTAACAAATATTAAACATTGAAACACAATTAAAAAAAAAAAATTAATGAAATGCCATTTATGATGCATCATAATCATCAGAATACATAAAACCAACATAAGAACCATTTGGATCGGGAAATACTTCACGGATTAATTTTACAGCGCAAGATGGAATGACACGTCTGTTTCCCTTTCCAAGAAATCCATAAGTCCAGGCAATAAAAGACCGATATGCTGTTTTACGCAAACGTCTATAAAAAAATATATATATAATTTTTCTTTTTTTTTAAATAAATATTATGACAATAAATATATAAAAGATTAGTCTATTTACCTATTGTTGTCAGCATCCACGACAGGCAAGTCCTCCAGATGCATAGTCATGAATTTTATTCTTACATGTTCCTCTGTTGCCATCTGGGAGCAGAATATAGGTGCGGTTGTTATGCATTTTTCTCCCTCTGGTATACAGACTTCAACTTGATGTATTTCACGACAACAAACCAATTCTATTTGTGTTGGCATGGCTATGCAACACTGACACAAACACCATTGTGTGTTTCCAATTCGATCCTCCTCTGATGTCTCTTGAGTCGACGACGAATTGGAAGCATCTACTGTTGGATTTCTTGGAAAGGCTCTATCCGATTTTTTGTCTGGATACCTTGCAAGTAACTGAGCTACCATTATACTTCGCTGAAATAAAAAAAAATTATTAAATAATTATATAAAAAATTAAAAAATAGTAAAAAAATATATATATATATATTGATTAATAATACATTACTAACTCTTTCATCCTTTGACAATGAGCGATAACTGAGCAAGCTGTTAGCCCGATTTTCTTGAGTATTGTCCTTTAAAAAAAAAAAAAAATAATAGTCATATTAAAAAAAAAGGGATACATACATGCAGTGTGAAAACTGTTGATAAAAAAAAAGGGACGTACCATTTCTATTTGATGTGATTTTTGAATATGAAGCTGTGTATTTAATTTTGACAGAAAAAATAAAATAAATTAATTTTAGATTGCAATATAAATATACTTATATAAAATTAAAGAAATCTCTATCTAAAAATCAAAATTTAATATCTATTTTTACAATAAAAATGACAAAAATAAAATATATAGAAATATAGATATTTAGATATATAGTAATATAGATATATATATATATATGTATATGTGTGTGTGTGTGTGTGTGTGTGCATATTTATGTATGTGTGTGTATATATGTACGTGTATATGTATATATATAAATATATATATATATATCTATATAAATATAGATATATATATATATATATATATAGAGGTGTGTACGTATATATATATATATATATATATCTATATATATATATATATATATATATATATATATATATATATATATATATATATATTTATATACACAAACACACATATCTAATTAAATATATATATATAATTTAATATATTTATATATATATAAATAATTCTATATATATATATATATATATATATATATATATACATATACACACATACATAATTTAATCAAAGTTTTATATACGTGAAATATATATATATATATATTGTGAGGGGGTTAACTCGGTAGCGGGTGTGTGTGACCCCCTGGTTGGGCTCCCCACACAAAAACAGGGCCAGCAGACGGAGGTTGTGGTTTTCAAAATCAAAAGGTGCGGTTTATTTCTCTATGTACAGTGACAAAAACACAGCAAAGCCAAAAAGAAACAAACAAAATAAATCCTGGTCAGTTTGACCTCTGACTAAACATGCAGGTTTCCTAAACTAACAACTGGGATCAGCCTAGTGCTGTCCTAGTCCCTGGTTTTAAATGTCCAAGCAAAATATAGCCACACAGGCTTTCTCTCACCGCACAGGGGTTCACTCTCCCTAGACAGTCCACACAGGTCTGCTTCCAGGCATGAGCTAACATCTAATGAATCTGGGAGTTCCTTATAGAGGCCTAAATGAGCTGACAAGGTTCAGCTGGTCTCATCTCTGTCTGCACGACGCCCCACACTCTCCCTAGAGGTATGAGTCATCCATGAGCCTACTAGCCTCAGCTGGGCTTATACAACTCTCCACCCTAGTTGTATAAGTCAGCATAAAGCCTGAATCTGGGAGAAATATATCTACCCCCCTGGATGCAACCAGGTGACTTTACCTTCCTGCTGTCACATACCCCCCCCTCTTGTTTTAACCTTGGGGTTGGAACACCAGCAATCAGGCATTCATGTACTCGAGACAAAGCATCCACATTCCCCATTTGAACGCCAGGGCGATGCTTTACTGTGAAGTTGAATTCCTGTAGGGCCAGGAACCACCTATTCACTCTTCTATTTGTCTCCTTGTTTTGAGCCATCCACTTTAACGGAGCGTGATCCGTAACCATGTCAAAGTGCCTACCTAGCAGATAGTACCGAAGGGAATCTAGAGCCCACTTCACCGCTAAACACTCCTTTTCAACCGTGGCGTAATTTACCTCATGGGACTTCAACTTCCTGCTGAGGTAAATGACTGGGTGCTCTTCCCCGTTCCAGACCTGGGACAATACTGCTCCTAACCCCACATCTGACGCATCACTTTGTACGACAAAGTCTTTAGAGAAGTCGGGTGAGTACAACACTGGCTGGCTACATAAGGCTTGTTTCAAGAATTGGAATGCTGCCTCAGCCTCGGGGGTCCATTTAATCATGACCGACCCTTTCCCTTTCGTCAGGTTGGTTAGGGGCACAGCCTTAGAAGCAAAGTGGGGAATGAAGCGCCGATAATAACCCGCGATTCCCAGAAAGGCCCGTACCTGCTTCTTGCTGTTGGGACGTGGCCAACTCTGGATGGCCTCGACTTTGTTGAGTTGGGGTTTTATCACTCCCCTGCCAATGGTGTACCCAAGATATTTGGCCTCCTCCTGCCCAATGGTACACTTCTTGGGGTTAGCCGTAAACCCCGCTTCCCGGATAGAGTCTAGGACTGCTTGCACTTTTGGCAGATGTGAGGCCCAATCTGTGCTATGGACAATTACGTCATCCAGGTAAGCCGCAGCATACTTCCGATGGGGCCTCAGTATCTGGTCCATTTTCCGCTGGAATGTGGCCGGCGCATTCTGTAACCCGAACGGCATTCTCTTATATTGGAACGCCCCGTCTGGGGTTACAAATGCGGTTTTCTCTTTGGCCGACTTGGCCAGGGGAATTTGCCAATACCCTTTTGTGAGGTCAAGAGTCGTCATGTATCGGGCTGTTCCCAGCCGGTCGATCAACTCATCTATACGTGGCATGGGGTAGGTGTCAAATTTTGTAACTTTGTTCAACTGACGAAAATCGTTACAAAATCGCCAGCTCCCATCCGGTTTAGGCACCAACACAATGGGACTAGACCAATCACTTTGGGACTCCTCTATCACCCCTAAGTTCAGCATTTTCTGTACTTCCTCCCGTATTGCCTCCCGTCGGGCCTCTGGGATCCGATAGGGTTTTAACTTCACCCTTTCACCGGGCGGGGTAATAATATCATGCTCTACCCCAGATGTTTGTCCCGGCAGCTCAGAGAACACCTCCTTGTTGCGAAGCACAAACTCCTTAACCTCCTGTTGTTGGGGTTGTGACAAGGTGGCTGCTATTCCAACCTCCGGAATCACGCAACCAGTTTGAGCTGGTGACCAAGTTTCTGCGACTAGGGACTCTCTATCCCTCCAGGCTTTCAACAGATTAACGTGATATATCTGTTCGGGCTTTCGCCTTCCTGGTTGTCTGACCTTGTAATTCACTTCGCTCACTTTTTCCATTATCTCGTAGGGGCCTTGCCATTTGGCAAGGAATTTACTTTCAACCGTAGGGACAAGTACCAATATCCTATCCCCCGGGGAAAAGGTACGGGTCTTTGCTCCACGGTTGTACACTCTCTGCTGTGCCAACTGCGCTTGGGCCAAATGTTCCTTCACGATGGGCATTACCTGTGCAATTCGATCTTGCATCAGGGCGACATGCTCAATCACACTCCTGTGGGGAGAACTCTCACTTTCCCAAGTTTCCTTGGCAATATCCAACAGCCCTCTTGGGTGTCTCCCATACAGTAACTCAAAGGGGGAGAATCCCGTAGAGGATTGGGGCACCTCCCTAATAGCAAACATCAAATAAGGAAGTAGACAGTCCCAATCCTTTCCATCTCTATCCACCACTTTCTTCAACATTTGTTTTAGGGTTTTGTTGAATCTTTCAACCAGCCCATCGGTTTGGGGGTGATACACAGATGTACGCAATTGCGTCACTTTGAACAATTTACACAGCTCTTTCATAACCCGGGACATAAAGGGTGTACCTTGGTCCGTAAGCAGTTCTTTACAAATACCCACCCGGCTAAAAACAAGAGATAGCTCTTTGGCTATGGTTTTGGCCGAGGTATTTCTGAGAGGGATCGCTTCTGGATAACGGGTGGCATAGTCCATTATAACCAATATGTACTGGTGCCCCCTAGCGGACTTGATTATAGGACCTACCAAATCCATTGCGATTCTCTCAAACGGGACCTCAATGATGGGTAGAGGGACCAGCGGGCTACGGAAATGTGGCATCGGGGCCGACCTCTGACACACAGGGCAGGAGGAACAATAATTTTCTATGTCCTTCATCACCCCAGGCCAATAGAATCTCTGTAATACCCTCTCTCGGGTTTTCTCTGTCCCCAGATGACCTCCAAGAATGTGCCCATGGGCCAACTCCAACACCAACTTCCTGTAAGGTTTGGGCACCACCAGCTGCTCAACGGTTTCTTCTGCCCTTTTTGCCACCCGATACAGTAGGTCCTTCTCTACGCTGAAGTATGGGTAAGTGCAGGTATTATCTGGGTTCACTAACTCGCCATCTATTTCCACTACGTTTTCCCGTGCCTTTATTAGGGCGGGGTCTTTTAACTGTTCTGTGGCAAAATTTTCCCTGTGAACCTCCAGATCAGAAAACTCCACAGACGGTAGGTTTTCGTCTGAGGAGGTGGGCTCCTCTCCAGTTTCTTGAGTCTCCCCTGCCAATACTGACAAGGGAAATTCTGGAGAGTCCTCCCCACTCTCAGAGGAGTTCTGGCTATCACATTCCTGGTACATAGGGGCACCAGTGGGGGGCTCAGGATCATCCCACAGTTCCCAGAACTTCGGAAAATCCCTTCCCACAATGGCATCATGCGGTAATTGAGATACTAACCCCACTGGATGAGAGAGGGTACCTTTGGGGGTCTCGAAACACACTGTAGTCACTGGATACTCTCGGGTGTCCCCATGCACACAAATAACAGCTACCTTGCTATTCCCAGAGACCTCTGTTTTAACTAATTCAGCCTTTATCAGGGTCACAAGGCTACCTGAATCCAGCAATACCACAACATTTCTACCATTAATACACATTTTGCATAAATGTTTCTCAGTTCCCCGAATGGCAGTGCATGCGACTGTCGCACACAGCGACTGATGTCTGTCCGTCAGAAAGTCACACTGCATGGGTTCCTCCACAACCGGGCAATTGGCTGCAATATGTCCCGCTTGCCGGCAGCGGTAGCAAACGATCCTTCTTGCGGCCTCTTGAGCCGCTGATTTCCCAGGCTGTTCTCGCCAAACTTGGGGTAGAGCTCCCACCCTCTCACTCTCTCCACCCTCACCCCTTGGAATCCTCTTATCCGCCCCTGGGGATGGTCTGGTCTTAGGGTGGAAAGTCCGAGTGTCTCTGGAAGAGGCCGTCAGGTTCTCTGTAGCCAAGTATTTCTCTACACGATCCACAAGACCACCGGCCGTCTCTGGGTCTCCATGGCTTACCCACTTTTGGATGGCAGTAGGAAGAGCTCTCAAAAACCGATCCATTACAACACGTTCCACAATCTCTGGTGCGGACAAAGTCTCTGGCTGTAGCCACTTCCTGCTCAGGTGAATGAGATCATACATTTGAGACCTGGGGGTTTTCCAAGCTGGAAAGTCCAGTTATGCACACGCTGAGCCCGGACAGCCAGGGTGACACCCAGCCTTGCCAATATTTCAGCTTTTAGCATCACATAGTCTTTTGCTTGGTCAGGCTCTAGGTCATAGTAAGCCTTCTGCGATTCACCAGTTAACAGAGGAGCCACCAGTCCAGCCCACTGCTCCTCAGGCCACTTTTCTCTTTCAGCAGTCCTTTCAAATGTGGTCAAAAATACCTCTGGATCATCCTCTCCAGTCATTTTTGTCAATAAACGACTCACCCCAAAGGACGCGGTATTAGTGGGACGGCTTTCCTCACTGGTCTGCGGACGTTGCTGCATTACTGCTTCCATTTGTTGTAGTCTCTGCTCTTGCTTCTGTAACAGGTCTATGAAGCGGGCCTCAGATTGCTGCTGGGCTTGTTGATGAGCTTGCTGCTGGGCTGCAAGGCTCCTTTGCAAACCTGCATTTGTCTGCTGTTGATTGGCATTTGCTAGAGCCAGCTGTTTCAGTATCTCCTCCATGCTGGCTTAAAAAAAACTGCCACTGGTTCTCCACCAACTGTGAGGGGGTTAACTCGGTAGCGGGTGTGTGTGACCCCCTGGTTGGGCTCCCCACACAAAAACAGGGCCAGCAGACGGAGGTTGTGGTTTTCAAAATCAAAAGGTGCGGTTTATTTCTCTATGTACAGTGACAAAAACACAGCAAAGCCAAAAAGAAACAAACAAAATAAATCCTGGTCAGTTTGACCTCTGACTAAACATGCAGGTTTCCTAAACTAACAACTGGGATCAGCCTAGTGCTGTCCTAGTCCCTGGTTTTAAATGTCCAAGCAAAATATAGCCACACAGGCTTTCTCTCACCGCACAGGGGTTCACTCTCCCTAGACAGTCCACACAGGTCTGCTTCCAGGCATGAGCTAACATCTAATGAATCTGGGAGTTCCTTATAGAGGCCTAAATGAGCTGACAAGGTTCAGCTGGTCTCATCTCTGTCTGCACGACGCCCCACACTCTCCCTAGAGGTATGAGTCATCCATGAGCCTACTAGCCTCAGCTGGGCTTATACAACTCTCCACCCTAGTTGTATAAGTCAGCATAAAGCCTGAATCTGGGAGAAATATATCTACCCCCCTGGATGCAACCAGGTGACTTTACCTTCCTGCTGTCACAATATTTATATATATATATATATATATATATATACACACACACACACATACATATATAAACATGTATTAATTTATTATGTGTGTGTGTGTGTGTGTGTGAGTGTATATATATATATATTGTGGGGGGGTTAGCTCGACAGCGGGTGTGTGTGATCCCCTGGATGGGCTCCCCACACAAAAACAGGCCCAGCAGACGGAGGTTGTGGTTTTCAAGATCAAAAAGGTGCGGTTTATTTCTCTTTTTACAGTGACAAAAAAACACAGCAAAGCAAAAAAAAAACATAAACAAAATGAACCCTGGTCAGCTTGACCTCTGACTAAACATGCAGGTTTCCTAACTAACAACTGGGATCAGCCTGGTGCTGTCCTGGTCCCTAAGTCCCTGGTTTAGTAAATGTCCAAACAAATAGCCACACAGGCTTTGTCTCACCGCACAGGGGTTCACTCTCCCTAGACAGTCCACACAGGCCTGGGTCCAGGCATGAGCAAACACCTAATGAATCTGGGAGTTTTTATAGAGGCCTTAAACGAGCTGACAAGCTTCAGCTGGTCTCATCAACTCCCTGCCTGCACGACGCCCAGCCCTCTCCCTAGAGGTATGAATCATCCATGAGCCCACTAGCCTCAGCTGGGCTTCATCAACTCTCTCCCTAGTTGTATAAGTCGGCATAAAGCCTGAATCTGGGAGAAATATACCTACCCCCCTGGATGCAACCAGGTGACTTTACCTTCCTGCTGTCACATACCCCCCCCCTCTTGTTTTAACCTTGGGGTTGGAACACCAGCAATCAGGCATTCATGTACTCGAGACAAAGCATCCACATTCCCCATTTGAACGCCAGGGCGATGCTTTACTGTGAAGTTGAATTCCTGTAGGGCCAGGAACCACCTATTCACTCTTCTATTTGTCTCCTTGTTTTGAGCCATCCACTTTAACGGAGCGTGATCCGTAACCATGTCAAAGTGCCTACCTAGCAGATAGTACCGAAGGGAATCTAGAGCCCACTTCACCGCTAAACACTCCTTTTCAACCGTGGCGTAATTTACCTCATGGGACTTCAACTTCCTGCTGAGGTAAATGACTGGGTGCTCTTCCCCGTTCCAGACCTGGGACAATACTGCTCCTAACCCCACATCTGACGCATCACTTTGTACGACAAAGTCTTTAGAGAAGTCGGGTGAGTACAACACTGGCTGGCTACATAAGGCTTGTTTCAAGAATTGGAATGCTGCCTCAGCCTCGGGGGTCCATTTAATCATGACCGACCCTTTCCCTTTCGTCAGGTTGGTTAGGGGCACAGCCTTAGAAGCAAAGTGGGGAATGAAGCGCCGATAATACCCCGCTATTCCCAGAAAGGCTCGTACCTGCTTCTTGCTGTTGGGACGTGGCCAACTCTGGATGGCCTCGACTTTGTTGAGTTGGGGTTTTATTACTCCCCTCCCAATGGTGTACCCAAGATATTTGGCCTCCTCCTGCCCAATGGTACACTTCTTGGGGTTAGCCGTAAACCCCGCTTCCCGGATAGAGTCTAGGACTGCTTGCACTTTTGGCAGATGTGAGGCCCAATCTGTGCTATGGACAATTACGTCATCCAGGTAAGCCGCAGCATACTTCCGATGGGGCCTCAGTATCTGGTCCATTTTCCGCTGGAATGTGGCCGGCGCATTCTGTAACCCGAACGGCATTCTCTTATATTGGAACGCCCCGTCTGGGGTTACTAATGCGGTTTTCTCTTTGGCCGACTTGGCCAGGGGAATTTGCCAATACCCTTTTGTGAGGTCAAGAGTCGTCATGTATCGGGCTGTTCCCAGCCGGTCGATCAACTCATCTATACGTGGCATGGGGTAGGTGTCAAATTTTGTAACTTTGTTCAACTGACGAAAATCGTTACAAAATCGCCAGCTCCCATCCGGTTTAGGCACCAGCACAATGGGACTAGACCAATCACTTTGGGACTCCTCTATCACCCCTAAGTTCAGCATTTTCTGTACTTCCTCCCGTATTGCCTCCCGTCGGGCCTCTGGGATCCGATAGGGTTTTAACTTCACCCTTTCACCGGGCGGGGTAATAATATCATGCTCTACCCCAGATGTTTGTCCCGGCAGCTCAGAGAACACCTCCTTGTTGCGAAGCACAAACTCCTTAACCTCCTGTTGTTGGGGTTGTGACAAGGTGGCTGCTATTCCAACCTCCGGAATCACGCAACCAGTTTGAGCTGGTGACCAAGTTTCTGCGACTAGGGACTCTCTATCCCTCCAGGCTTTCAACAGATTAACGTGATAGATCTGTTCGGGCTTTCGCCTTCCTGGTTGTCTGACCTTGTAATTCACTTCGCTCACTTTTTCCATTATCTCGTAGGGGCCTTGCCATTTGGCAAGGAATTTACTTTCAACCGTAGGGACAAGTACCAATATCCTATCCCCCGGGGAAAAGGTACGGGTCTTGGCTCCACGGTTGTACACTCTCTGCTGTGCCAACTGCGCTTGGGCCAAATGTTCCTTCACGATGGGCAATACCTGTGCAATTCGATCTTGCATCAGGGCGACATGCTCAATCACACTCCTGTGGGGAGAACTCTCACTTTCCCAAGTTTCCTTGGCAATATCCAACAGCCCTCTTGGGTGTCTCCCATACAGTAACTCAAAGGGGGAGAATCCCGTAGAGGATTGGGGCACCTCCCTAATAGCAAACATCAAATAAGGAAGTAGACAGTCCCAATCCTTTCCATCTCTATCCACCACTTTCTTCAACATTTGTTTTAGGGTTTTGTTGAATCTTTCAACCAGCCCATCGGTTTGGGGGTGATACACAGATGTACGCAATTGCGTCACTTTGAACAATTTACACAGCTCTTTCATAACCCGGGACATAAAGGGTGTACCTTGGTCCGTAAGCAGTTCTTTACAAATACCCACCCGGCTAAAAACAAGAGATAGCTCTTTGGCTATGGTTTTGGCCGAGGTATTTCTGAGAGGGATCGCTTCTGGATAACGGGTGGCATAGTCCATTATAACCAATATGTACTGGTGCCCCCTAGCGGACTTGATTATAGGACCTACCAAATCCATTGCGATTCTCTCAAACGGGACCTCAATGATGGGTAGAGGGACCAGCGGGCTACGGAAATGTGGCATCGGGGCCGACCTCTGACACACAGGGCAGGAGGAACAATAATTTTCTATGTCCTTCATCACCCCAAGCCAATAGAATCTCTGTAATACCCTCTCTCGGGTTTTCTCTGTCCCCAGATGACCTCCAAGAAGGTGCCCATGGGCCAACTCCAACACCAACTTCCTGTAAGGTTTGGGCACCACAAGCTGCTCAACGGTTTCTTCTGCCCTTTTTGCCACCCGATACAGTAGGTCCTTCTCTACGCTGAAGTATGGGTAAGTGCAGGTATTATCTGGGTTCACTAACTCGCCATCTATTTCCACTACGTTTTCCCGTGCCTTTATTAGGGCGGGGTCTTTTAACTGTTCTGTGGCAAAATTTTCCCTGTGAACCTCAAGATCAGAAAACTCCACAGACGGTAGGTTTTCGTCTGAGGAGGTGGGCTCCTCTCCAGTTTCTTGAGTCTCCCCTGCCAATACTGACAAGGGAAATTCTGGAGAGTCCTCACCACTCTCAGAGGAGTTCTGGCTATCACATTCCTGGTACATAGGGGCACCAGTGGGGGGCTCAGGATCATCCCACAGTTCCCAGAACTTCGGAAAATCCCTTCCCACAATGGCATCATGCGGTAATTGAGATACTAACCCCACTGGATGAGAGAGGGTACCTTTGGGGGTCTCGAAACACACTGTAGTCACTGGATACTCTCGGGTGTCCCCATGCACACAAATAACAGCTACCTTGCTATTCCCAGAGACCTCTGTTTTAACTAATTCAGCCTTTATCAGGGTCACAAGGCTACCTGAATCCAGCAATACCACAACATTTCTACCATTAATACACATTTTGCATAAATGTTTCTCAGTTCCCCGAATGGCAGTGCATGCGACTGTCGCACACAGCGACTGACGTCGGTCCGTCAGAAAGTCACATTGCATGGGTTCCTCCACAACCAGGCAATTTGCTGCAATATGTCCCGCTTGCCGGCAGCGGTAGCAAACAATCCTTTTGGCTGCCTCTTGAGCCCCTGACTTCCCAGGCTGTTCTCGCCAAACTTTGGGTAGAGCTCCCACCCTCTCACTCTCTCCACCCTCACCCCTTGGAATCCTCTTATCCGCCCCTGGGGATGGTCTGGTCTTAGGGTGGAAAGTCCGAGAGTCTCTGGAAGAGGCCGTCAGGTTCTCTGTAGCCAAGTATTTCTCTACACGATCCACAAGACCACCGGCCGTCTCTGGGTCTCCATGGCTTACCCACTTTTGGATGGCAGTAGGAAGAGCTCTCAAAAACCGATCCATTACAACACGTTCCACAATCTCTGGTGCGGACAAAGTCTCTGGCTGTAGCCACTTCCTGCTCAGGTGAATGAGATCATACATTTGAGACCTGGGGGGTTTTCCAAGCTGGAAAGTCCAGTTATGCACACGCTGAGCCCGGACAGCCAGGGTGACACCCAGCCTTGCCAATATTTCAGCTTTTAGCATCACATAGTCTTTTGCTTGGTCAGGCTCTAGGTCATAGTAAGCCTTCTGCGATTCACCAGTTAACAGAGGAGCCACCAGTCCAGCCCACTGCTCCTCAGCCCACTTTTCTCTTTCAGCAGTCCTTTCAAATGTGGTCAAAAATACCTCTGGATCATCCTCTCCAGTCATTTTTGTCAATAAACGACTCACCCCAAAGGACGCGGTATTAGTGGGACGGCTTTCCTCACTGGTCTGCGGACGTTGCTGCATTACTGCTTCCATTTGTTGTAGTCTCTGCTCTTGCTTCTGTAACAGGTCTATGAAGCGGGCCTCAGATTGCTGCTGGGCTGCAAGGCTCTGTTGATGAGCTTGCTGCTGGGCTGCGAAGCTCTGTTGTTGAGCTGCAAGGCTCTTTTGCAAACCTGCATTTGTCTGCTGTTGATTGGCATTTGCTAGAGCCAGCTGTTTCAGTATCTCCTCCATGCTGGCTTAAAAAAAAACTGCCCGCATTCTCCACCAACTGTGGGGGGGTTAGCTCGGCAGCGGGTGTGTGTGATCCCCTGGATGGGCTCCCCACACAAAAACAGGCCCAGCAGACGGAGGTTGTGGTTTTCAAGATCAAAAAGGTGCGGTTTATTTCTCTTTTTACAGTGACAAAAAAACACAGCAAAGCAAAAAAAAACATAAACAAAATGAACCCTGGTCAGCTTGACCTCTGACTAAACATGCAGGTTTCCTAACTAACAACTGGAATCAGCCTGGTGCTGTCCTAGTCCCTAAGTCCCTGGTTTAGTAAATGTCCAAACAAATAGCCACACAGGCTTTGTCTCACCGCACAGGGGTTCACTCTCCCTAGACAGTCCACACAGGTCTGGGTCCAGGCATGAGCAAACACCTAATGAATCTGGGAGTTTTTATAGAGGCCTTAAACGAGCTGACAAGCTTCAGCTGGTCTCATCAACTCCCTGCCTGCACGACGCCCAGCCCTCTCCCTAGAGGTATGAATCATCCATGAGCCCACTAGCCTCAGCTGGGCTTCATCAACTCTCTCCCTAGTTGTATAAGTCGGCATAAAGCCTGAATCTGGGAGAAATATACCTACCCCCCTGGATGCAACCAGGTGACTTTACCTTCCTGCTGTCACAATATATACACATACACAAATATACTCACAAAAATACATTGCTTTTTTTAATATCTATATATATGCTCTGAATTAAATAATACAATTTTAGAATTGCTTTGCCAGAGAGGGAGAAATAAACATTACCTGCACAGCTGTGTCTCAAGAGTGTTGTTATCCGTTCATGCTGTTTATTTTTCTTTCCCTTGCATCACATCTGGGCGTGTACTGGGTGTGAACTTTAAATGTTTATGCAGGTTGTCATGGCAACCTGCAAGTGTTGACGGCGCTGCTCGCCGTCAACACTGCGCGTGCGCGAGATCAGCGCTGAATGCCGGGAGAGAGGAATTGTTCCACAAGCAAAATGGGAAAATAAGGAAGAGTTTTATAAACTCTTTTTTAGACGGAAAAGTGACATGGACTGTTCTAAAGAGCCGCGGACGTGAGTACATACACTGCTAATGATTTAACATACAATGATTATAAAAAAAAATAAAAAATGCACCGCAGAACCTCCGCTTTAAATATATATATACTGCAGTGAGTTTCTATGTGGAGCCCCTTTCCTTCCCCTGTTTGTAAATACAAAATATAACTGGATACTAACAATTATAGGGGATTGTTGATCCAGGGAATGCCTGATCACCTTCTGGGAGATCAGGAAGGAGTTTGTTTTTTCCTCATTCAAGCAAATTGTACCATGCTGTATTGAGGGTGTTCTTTTTTTGCTTTCCTCTTGATCAACTCTGGGTATTCTGTATACTTTTTTTCTCTATTGGTTGAACTAGATTGACTTGTGTCTTTTTGTTAGATCAAAGCATATACCGTATTTATCAGGGGAAAATCGTGGGTGCGTGTTATACGCCGATACCCACTGATCCCTGCGATCTCCGCTGACTGAGCGGAGCGCAGCGATCGCCGCCGAGATACACATAGCCGAGTGTACTCGGCTATACTCGGCTTTTCTCGGCTCTGCTCACAGTCACGCCCAGTCCCGCCATTGGACCTGTGATATGTCCATCATAGGGCGGGACTCGGCGTGACTGTGAGCGGAGCCGAGAAAAGCCGAGTATAGCCGAGTACACTCGGCTATGTGTATCTCGGCGGCGGCTCCGCCCAGTCCCTGCGTCTCTGCGTCCCTGCGTTCCCTGCGTTCTCGGCGGCGTTCGCCCCGCTCCGCCCAGTCTCTGCGGCGATCTCGGCGGCGCCAATTTTGAAAACTGGGGCAAGGCTGCACTTAGCAAAGGCTGCACTGGACACTGGGCAAAGCTGCACTGGACACTGGGCAAAGGCTGCACTGGACAAAGCTGCACTGGACACTGGGCAAAGGCTGCACTGGGCAAAGGCTGCACTGGACACTGGGTAAAGCTGCACTGGACACTGGGCAAAGCTACACTGGGCAAAGGCTGCACTGGACACTGGGTAAAGCTGCACTGGGCAAAGACTGCACTGGACACTGGGCAAAGCTGCACTGGACACTGGGCAAAGGCTGCACTGGGCAAAGGCTGCACTGGACACTGGGTAAAGCTGCACTGGACACTGGGCAAAGCTGCACTGGGCAAAGGCTGCACTGGACACTGGGCAAAGGCTGCACTGGACACTGGGCAAAGGCTGCACTGGACACTGGGGCAAGGCTGCAATGGACACTGCTGACAAGGCTGCAACGGACACTGGTAAGGCTGCATTTAAATGTAAGTTTTTTTTTTTTCCTTAAACTTCCCTCCTAAAAGTTTTTTTCCCTAAAATTCCCTCCTAAACTTGGGGTGCGTGTTATACGCCGGTGCGTGTTATACGCCGATAAATACGGTACATGTGTTAGAATGACCCAGTCAAAAACCTAAATTCAATTGAGAATCTGTGGCAAGACATGAAAATTGCTGTTCACAGACGCTCTCCATCCAATCTGACAGAGCTTGAGCTATTTTGCAAAGAAGAATGGCCAAAAATGTCACTCTCTAGATGTGCAAAGCTGGTAGAGACATCCCCAAAAAGACTTGCAGCTGTAATTTCAGCAAAAGGTGGTTCTACAAAGTATTGACTCAGGGGGGCTGAACACAAATGTACACCACACTTTTCAGATATTTATTTGTAAAAAAAATTTAAAACCATTTATAATTTTCCTTCCACTTCACAATTATGTGCCACTTTGTGTTGGTCTATCACATAAAATCCCAATAAAATACATTTATAATCAGAGTTTCCCGAGCTGAGACAGACACAGATACCGCTAGCACAAAAGACACAACAAGACTTACAGATATAACACAGACCTGAAGTGTTCCCTGGTTGGCTGGTCAGTTTGCCTAAAAAAATTGACGAGGGAAATATACTCCATAATATTAAGAAATTAATTGGTTGTTAAAAGAGAGGAGTTTGAAAGAAGGAAACAAATTAACTAAAAGTGATAACTAAAGGGGCAAGGGTGGGAGGGTAATGCGCCCAGGAAACTGACAAGGAGATTGAGTGGAATATATACCTCAAACTCCCCCCATAAATTCAGGCCACCATACTGGCATTCTTATTTATGATTAGAGTTTCCTGAGCTGAGACAGACACAGATACCACTAACACAAAAGACGTAACAAGACATAAAGATATGACCATAGGTGTGTGCAGCCTATTGCATTAGGGTGTGCACCCCAAAGCTCAAACACTCAAAGCCTTTCTCTGCAGCCTCAGCCGCACGGGCAGTGAATGAATAGAAGGTGCTCTGTGCTTCTTGTTCTTCACAGTATACTATGCTTAAGTTATGAATGAACATAGAGAGTGAGTATGTTCACTGTGTTAATTTAGAAAAGGAAGGTGTTGGTAAATGACATATTGATTTGCCCCTTCGCCCACTCTCCATCCTGAAACATCCCCCACAGCAGCCAGGGGAGAGGAGGGAAGCCAGCAGCACTGCGGTGGGGGGCATAACATGGGAGGAAGCCTGGGAAGTAGGGAGAATCGGCACCACATAGAGTGATTAGGATGTGCCCAGGCACACCTGGCACACCCCCTGTGCACACCTATGGATATGACACAGACCTGACCTAAATGCGGACAAGTGCAAAAAAATTGGCCAGGGAAATAAATGTTTATTAAACAACAAGTTATATCACTGGGATAACTTAGCAAATGCTTGTGACATTTTGACCTGAGGGTTTGGGATTTCCTGGGAGAAGCAAGAGGATTTCCACCTACCTGTGCCTGGAGGTGGCCGATTCCGCACCTATACCTGGAATAATGGTGGGGTTGGGATCTGTCATACCTTTAAATGGGACTACTGGCGCTGGAGCTGCTACTACCTCAGATGTAGCGGCTGTTGGAGGACTCTATAAAAACCTACACTCTAGCCTGGATATCATGGATGATATCCTGGATTGATCATTACGTGTAACTGAGTGAGTGCTGAGGATATAGCTTGCAGAGAAACTGATTCCGTGCTGGGTCCGGCTACTGATGGAGGCAAGAACAGCAATTTAAACATCTCTGCCTTCTAAGCTGTGTCCGAGTAGGGAATGCCTCTATGCTGAAGCTCAGTCGTAGGCTTAGGAATAGTTCAGTTCCTTAAGGATAGAGCACTGCCATGCTCCAAACCCATGGCGGGTGCAGGGGGGTCATAAGCGAAATCGTCGCTGTCGGAAGCCCGGGACATGTTCCTGCTACAAAAAAGGTATGTGTTAGTAAATGTTGAGAGCATGCACCAACAAAAGACAGAGAGTTATGTGAGCAATGCGTATAAGTTGAAATGAGTAACGATGTGGCAAATTTCAAAGAACACAAGGATACGGGGCAACCAAGATCTGCCAGGGGTGACTGGCAATGGAATACAGATTACTCAGATGGCCTGGTCTGTGACATGAACAGACCAACAGCATGAACCAAAGCCCCTGGGGCAGGGGCGTACCTAGAGCATTTGGCACCCGGGGCGGATCCTATATCTGGCACCCCACCCACATTAAAATGTAAAAACACCCCACTGTGCCCCCGGCATACCTCTGCATCCTTCAATATCTCTTTGTCACTACTGTGTACCCCCTCTCCACAACTGCACCTCTGGACCCCTTTACATTAAACATCACCCTGCATCTCTGGACCCCTTTACATTACACAGCACCCTGCATCTCTGGACCCCTTTACATTACACAGCACCCTGCATCTCTGGACCCCTTTACATTACACAGCACCCTGCATCTCTGGGCCCCTTTACATTACACAGTCCCCTGCACCTCTGGGCCCCTTTACACTACACATCCCCCTGCACCCCTTTACATTACACAGCACCCTGCACCTCTGGACCCCTTTACATTATACAGCCCCCTGCACCCCTTTACATTACACAGCACCCTGCATCTCTGGGCCCCTTTACATTACACAGCACCCTGCATCTCTGGACCTCTTTACATTACACAGCACTCTGCATCTCTGGACCTCTTTACATTACACAGCACCCTGCCCTTCTGGACCCCTTTACATTACATAGCACCCTGCACCTCTGGACCCCTTTACATTACACAGCCCCCTGCACCCCTTTACATTACACAGCACCCTGCATCTCTGGACCCCTTTACATTACACAGCACCCTGCGCTTCTGGGCCCCTTTACATTACACAGAACCCTACACCTCTGGACCCCTTTACATTACACAGTCCCCTGAGCCTCTGGGCCCCTTTACATTACACAGCACCCTGCACCTCTGGGCCCCTTTACATTACAAAGTCCCTTGCACCTCTGGGCCCCTTTACATTATACAGCCCCCTGCACCCCTTTACATTACACAGCACCCTGCACCTCTGGGCCCCTTTGCATTACACAGCCCCCTGCACCTCTGGCCCCCTTTACATTACACAGCCCCCTGCACCTTTGGGCCCCTTTATATTACACAGCCCCCTGCACCTCTGGGCCCCTTTACATTACACAGCACCCTGCATCTCTGGACCCCTTTACATTACACAGCACCCCGCCCTTCTGGACCCCTTTACATTACACAGCACCCTGCACCTCTGGGCCCCTTTACATTACAAAGTCCCTTGCACCTCTGGGCCCCTTTACATAATACAGCCCCCTGCACCCCTTTACATTACACAGCCCCCTGCACCTCTGGGCCCCTTTACATTACACAGTCCCCATGCGCCTCTGGGCCCCTTTACATTACACATCCCCCTACGCCTCTGGGCCCCTTTACATTACACAGCACCCTGCACCTCTGAGCCCCTTTACATTACAAAGTCCCTTGCACCTCTGAGCCCCTTTACATTATACAGCCCCCTGCACCCCTTTACATTACACAGCACCCTGCACCTCTGGGCCCCTTTACATTACACAGCCCCCTGCACCTCTGGGCCCCTTTACATTACACAGCCCCCTGCACCTCTGGGCCCTTTACATTACACAGTCCCCTGCACCTATGGGACCCTTTACATTACACAGTCCCCTGCACCTCTGGGCCCATTTACATTACACATCCCCCTGCGCCTCTGGGCCCCTTTACATTACACAGCACCCTGCACCTCTGGGCCCCTTTACATTACAAAGTCCCTTGCACCTCTGGGCCCCTTTACATTATACAGCCCCGTGCACCCCTTTACATTACACAGCACCCTGCACCTCTGGGCCCCTTTACATTACACAGCTCCCTGCACCTCTGGGCCCCTTTATATTACACAGCCCCCTGCACCTCTGGGCCCCTTTATATTACACAGCCCCCTGCACCTCTGGGCCCCTTTACATTACACAGCACCCTGCACCTCTGGGCCCATTTACATTACACATCCCCCTGCGCCTCTGGGCCCCTTTACATTACACAGCCCCCTGCACCTCTGGGCCCCTTTACATTACACATCCACCTGCGCCTCTGGGCCCCTTTACATTACACAGCACCCTGCACCTCTGGGCCCCTTTACATTACAAAGTCCCTTGCACCTCTGGGCCCCTTTACATTATACAGCCCCCTGCACCCCTTTACATTACACAGCACCCTGCACCTCTGGGTCCCTTCACATTACACAGCCCCCTGCACCTCTGGGCCCCTTTACATTACACAGCCCCCTGCACCTCTGGGCCCCTTTATATTACACAGCTCCCTGCACCTCTGGGCCCCTTTACATTACACAGCACCTTGCATCTCTGGACCCCTTTACATTACACAGCCCCCTGCACCTCTGGGCCCCTTTACATTACACAGCCCCCTGAACCTCTGGGCCCCTCTACATTACACAGTCCCCTGCACCTCTGGGCCCCTTTACATTACACAGCACCCTGCAGCTCTGGACCCCCTGCATGTTACACAGACCCCCCTTCAGCGCAGGCCCCCCTTCAGTGTATCCACCCCTTCAATGCAGAACCCCCATTCAGTGCAGACGCCCCCATTCAGCGCAGACGCCCCCCGTTCAGTACAGACGCCCTTCGTTCAGTGCAGACGCCCCCCGTTCAGTGCAGATGCCCCCTCGCTCAGTGCAGATGCCCCCTCGTTCAGTGTAGCCCCCCCTCGTTCAGTGTAGCCCCCCGCTCAGTGCAGACACCCCCACGTTCAGTGTAGCCCCCCTCATTCAGTGCAGATGCCCCCTCGTTCAGTGTAGCCCCCCCACTCAGTGTAGCCCCCCCATACAGGGCAGACGCCCCCTCGTTCAGTGTAGCCCCCCTCATTCAGTGTAGCCCCCCCGCTCAGTGCAGACACCCCCTCATTCAGTGTAGCCTCCCTCGTTCAGTGCAGACGCCCCCTCGTTCAGTGTAGCCCCCCCTCGTTCAGTGCAGGTGCCCCCTCATTCAGTGTAGCCCCCCCGCTCAGTGTAGCCCCCTCGTTCAGTGTTCCCCCCCCCACGTTCAGTGTACCCCCTCGTTCAGTGTAACCCCCCCTCGTTCAGTGAAGCCCCCCCTTCAGTACCTCAGATCAGCACAGCGGCACATGCATGCAGGTCCCCTCCCCCTGTTTACACATAAACAGAGAGGAGGGGGAGGCGGCTTCACTCTACTGCTCTGTGCCTGTGTGACATCCGGGATCGCACAGACAGGCAGCCCGCGGCCGCGAGAGGAGAGGAGGGGATGGTAGGTGCAGCGGTGTCACCCTGTAGTGCAGATTTATTAAAAAAGAAAAACTGAAATATCACATGGTCCTAAGTATTCAGACCCTTTGCTCAGTATTTAGTAGAACCACCCTTTTGATCTAATACAGCCATGAGTCTTTTTGGGAAAGATGCAGAAAGTTTTTCACACTCCTTCGTTATTTTAGCTGTGTGCTTAGGGTCATTGTCTTGTTGGAAGGTAAACCTTTGGCCCAGTCTGAGGTCCTGAGCCCTCTGGAGAAGGTTTTCGTCCAGGATATCCTTGTACTTGGCCGCATTCATCTTTCCCTCGATTGCAACCAGTCGTCCTGTCCCTGCAGCTGAAAAACACCCCCACAGCATGATGCTGCCACCACCATGCTTCACTGTTGGGACTGTATTGGACAGGTGATGAGCAGTGCCTGGTTTTCTCCACACACACCGCTTAGAATTAAGGCCAAAAAGTTCTATCTTGGTCTCATCAGACCAGATAATCTTGTTTCTCACCATCTTGGAGTCCTTCGGGTGTTTTTTTAGCAAACTCCATGCAGGCTTTCATGTGTCTTGCACTGAGGAGAGGCTTCCATCGGGCCACTCTGCCATAAAGCCCCGACTGGTGGAGGGCTGCAGTGATGGTTTACAACTTTCTCCCATCTCCTGACTGCATCTCTGGAGCTCAGCCACAGTGATCTTTGGGTTCTTCTTTACCTCTCTCACCAAGGCTCTTCTCGCCCGATAGCTCAGTTTGACCGGACGGCCAGCTCTAGGAAGGGTTCTGGTCGTCCCAAACGTTTTTCATTTAAGGATTATGGAGGCCACTGTGCTCTTAGGAACCTTAAGTGCAGCAGAAATTTTTGTAACCATGGCCAGATCTGTGCCTTGCCACAATTATGTCTCTGAGCTCTTCAGGCAGTTCCTTTGACCTCATGATTCTCATTTGCTCTGACATGCACTGTGAGCTGTAAGGTCTTATATAGACAGGTGTGTGGCTTTCCTAATCAAGTCCAATCAGTATAATCATAATCAAACACAGCTGGACTCAAAGGAAGGTGTAGAACCATCTCAAGGATGATCAGAAGAAATGGACAGCACCTGAGTTAAATATATGAGTGTCACATCAAAGGGTCTGAATACCATGTGATATTTCAGTTTTTCTCTTTTAATAAATCTGCAAAAATGTCAACAATTCTGTGTTTTTCTGTTAATATGGGGTGCTGTGTGTACATTAATGAGGAAAAAAAATTTACTTAAATGATTTTAGCATATGGCTGCAATATAACAAAGAGTGAAAAATTTAAGGGGGTCTGAATACTTTCCAGACCTACTGTGTGTGTATATATATATATATATATATATATATATATATATATATATATATATTATGTGGTAGTGTGGTACCCCACCAGTGTAGTGACCCAGAATTCTCATCTGGACAGGTTGAGGGGCTCCAGGGAGCTTATCATGTACAGAGGAAACTGGCGTTTTGGTTTCCTCGTTATTTAATAAAGTCCACTTTGGGACCTGGAGCCCGGGGATTTCTTAGAGATCCGGGTGGGATGAAATCCCCAGTCTTGTGTCCAGGTTTTGAGATTTACCAGCACACTGACTGGTCAGGTGTGTGCTGGCCTATTTGTAGACACCTGACCATGGTTCTGGGCTCCACCCTCCCGACGAGTGCAGGTGTGCACTGGGGAAGCCATAGAGTGCAAGTGTGCACAGTGGAAGCCAGAGACCCAAGTCTGAGGATCAAAGCAGTGAGGGTCTGCTATCTAAATGGATGGTCTTTGCAAGGGAACAGTCTGAAGGAGTCAGACAAGAGCCTGAAGTAGAAGGACTGAGCAGCACTGCTGTATGTATAAGCCAGGAGGCTGAATGTCATTTTGTTGATGAAAAGGAGTGCTGAAACCCCTGCGAAGGAAACCTTTGATTTTGTTGTGAACTTCTTTTAATAAAAATGGGCAAACAAGCCCTCAAAAGGAAACATTTGTGTGGGACTGTTCTCGCTAGCAAGTGCTACACTTGAGCTAACAACCCCCCAACATTACAGTGGTGGAGAATGCGGGCAGAACTGGAGATCTCTGGAAAAAGTAAGTTCATCTGTTATATGAACTGTGTTTGTGTGCATGAGACAGCACAATCTGTGTGTGCAGGTGAGGAAAGCTTGCATGAAGCGAAAAGCAACTTGCTTTAAAGCGACAGTGCAACAAAGGATAGACAATGCACTCAAGTGAACATGGCAGCCCCTGGTACAGTGATGGGTAAGACTGTTGCTGATAAATGCATTCAAGAGACTGACTATGTGACTGTGCACATTGGAGTGGAAGTGACCCCAAATGGGAGATCCACTGTCTGTGTAGAAAAGGACTTGCCTCGCTGCAGTGCCCTGTCCAGTGGGGAGGCAAGTGGTAAACTTGATTATGACAATGTGATGGGTAAAACTTCTAATATTGTGTTGGCTAAAGTTGATGGTACAGTTGCTAATGGGCTAGTGCAGCTCACTAGAGATAAAAACATTGTTATGAATGCCGTTAAAGATGTGCTCTCTCCACTAGCAACTGAGATGAAGGCTACAGAGGTGTCCCTAGAAACCCCCGGGGAGCTCTGTGTTTTGGAGCCGGAGGTTGCCTGGGACAGCTATGGTGCCGCTCTAAGGGATAAGAGGGTACCTGAACCTGGTGATAACAAAATGGTAAATGCCAAAACGGAAATGTTTGAAAACACTCATGATGAAAATAGGTTATTGCAGTCTGGCAATGACAGGTGTGAAGGTGTTCATGCGTTTAATGAAGCGCCATCAGAGCAAGGTGGTGAGAGTGTGGTATTGCAGCCTGCTCTGGTTAAAATTTTATTTACAGTCTGATTTGAACAAAAGTAACATGTGCAATGTGTCTGTTGCTGAGCCATTCTATACCTCTGGGTCTCTTTGTGCAGTTGGAGCCGTACTACGTGGTACCTCTGGGGGCCCAGAGATAACAGACTGGGACAGGTGGGCAAAAGACCTGTTGGCTTTGTTGGAAAAGGCCTCTGTTGGTAAGAGTGGAGCAGACATGACTTCTGTGGTGCCAGATGTAGGACCTGCAGAGCAACTTATATGCAACGGTGCACTTGCTGCTGCAGATGATGTTGCTCACAAGATTGAAACGCCAAGTAAAGGCGAACGCACAAAAGAGGTCATGTCTGTGATCCACAAAGGGCCTAATGATATGGTAACGGATGATGCCGCGCCAAATGAGCTGGTGGCACAGCAATAAATGAAGTGATTGTAGTCACAGGTCCAAATGTTTTATGTGATGATGGCCAGGGGTCAGGACAGTTGCTGGCAGAGGATCGCATGCCAGTGAAGTTGGTGTATAATGAAGCTGCCGTAGACAACCACTCTGCTGGGTGCAGTTCCTCTCCAGACACTGCCCTGCCAAACATGGGTGAAATGAAATATGACAAATGCATTGATATTTCTGACCATGATGAGAAATGCAGTGCATTGGCAATTTTTGATGGTTTGGTTACCATGGGTGACAAAAAGAATGGCAGACCTGATGGTCAAGGTGATGCGGTTGCTGCTAATCCCAAAAAATGTGTGGAGATAAATGGTGTGACTGACTTAGAAGAGGTAAAAGGTACAGCAGAATTAGGCCCCCTACAGGTTCAGGAGGGTAATTCTGGGGAAGGTTTCCTGAGGGTTGAAGAACTTCTAGGATCTGAGAAGGATCCTAGTAAACAATGGTCGGAAGGAAATAGTCCAAAGCGCAGCAAGGCGTCACATGACTTAGAAACCTCAGAGTGGCAAGACAGTCAGGATGTCCTTCAGAGGGAGACTAAGACGAGGCTGCAGTCTTATGAGGATGTTAGTGATAAAACTGCCAGAATGAAGCATGCAATGTACATGGGGAAACAAGTGACGCTAAGTTTGGACAGTAAGGGGGTGCCCGTACATAGAGCTCAGAGAGGGATCAGTGTCGACCCAATAAAAGAGCCCCCGCTTATCACTAAACAAGTGTTTAAAAATCTGATCCCTTTCAAATTAAATAAAGGGAAAAGGGGTGGTCTATCGGAAAATTAGGGAGCCCTTGGTAAGCTCAATGGTATCGGACCCTTAAAGCTCATAAATCAACCTCGGGTGCAAAAAGGTGCCAAGAGTAGTAAACTCCCTACTGATAAGGTGGCTAGTGTAGGTCCAAGGGAAATAGAAAGACGGCGCTTTTGGAAGCGTGCACGCAAAAAGCTATGGGAGTGTCTTTGCAGAGCCCGAGTAAACGTAGCAGGGGGATGTGGAGAAAGTCACCTGATGGGACAAGATTTGGCCCATGTGGGTGGTAGCTGGCATGGTCATGCCAAAGTGAGGAGGTTGGACTGGTGTGTTCCGCCCTCTGGGTCGAAACAAGGGGGAGGGGTATGTGGTAGTGTGGTACCCCACCAGTGTAGTGACCCAGAATTCTCAACTGGACGGGTTGAGGGGCTCCAGGGAGCTTATCATGTACAGAGGAAACTGGCGTTTCGGTTTCCTCGTTATTTAATAAAGTCCACTTTGGGACCTGGAGCCCTGGGATTTCTTAGAGATCCGGGTGGGATGAAATCCCCAGTCCTGGGTCCAGGTTTTGAGATTTACCAGCACACTGACTGGTCAGGTGTGCGCTGGCCTATTTGTAGACACCTGACCATGGTTCTGGGCTCCACCCCCCCCGATGAGTGCAGGCGTGCACTGGGGAAGCCATAGAGTGCAAGTGTGCACAGTGGAAGCCAGAGACCCAAGTCTGAGGATCAAAGCAGTGAGGGGCTGCTATCTAAATGGATGGTCTTTGCAAGGGAACAGTCTGAAGGAGTCAGACGAGAGCCTGAAGTAGAAGGACTGAGCAGCACTGCTGTATACATAAGCCAGGAGGCTGAATGTCATTTTGTTGATGAAAAGGAGTGCTGAAACCCCTGCAAGGGAAACCTTTGATTTTGTTGTGAACTTCTTTTAATAAAAATGGGCAAACAAGCCCTCAAAAGGAAACATTTGTGTGGGACTGTTCTCGCTAGCAAGTGCTACACTTGAGCTAACAACCCCCCAACATTACAATATATATGTATATATTTTTTTTCAAAATATGTGCGTACCTACGAGGACAGAGTCATGCTGATTTAGAAATGCGTGAATTCAACAATGGAGCCTTATCAAGGAAAGGCTGATGGTAAACGAAGTAGAAGTAAAAGTGCGAACTGTAACAAAAATATGCAAAATTGGTAAAACAGACAAAGGACGAGTGTGAGAATCAGAATGTGCAATAGCAATAGCGAGAAGGTCGTAAGTTTGTGTAGCACACAGACCCCTTGTTCCTCACCTTTGGCTCACTTATAGGAAAAGGGGCACACCATGCCACATGCCCGTACCCTCCTGTGTGAAGAGGTTGAGCGGTGTAATGTACCTGGGTCTCTATGGTCAGGTTCCCCGGAGAATGGTTCCCATCTTCACTGCAATAAAGACAAGTCTCTATTCCCCAATAACTCCAAGGTCCACACCAATTTCAACTCCAACGTAGAGTTTCTTTTTCTCTTATGCATAGTCACTTAAACAGGAAAGGTTGGAGGAAGATCAGGACAGCAAGAGGTGTTGGAGTAGGTTCAGGCACAAACGAATACTTATTCACTACCCATATCTTCAGGTAGTCTCAGCTCATCTGGATAGTCTCCCATTAGAGTGGATCCTAGCAGCCGGAATGATGCTCGAATCAGATTACACACACAGTCTCTGCACAAACTCTGCCGCAGATCTGGTGAACGATAGATCCCTGCCACAGACCTGATGGACATTAGGTCTCTGCCACAGACTTGGTGAACGATGGTTCTGGTGTAAGGCCTCTAACAGGAAGATGACATCCCTCCAGAGAGTTACCGGGCCCCTTCCTTCACTGTGATCTCTCACCAGTCCCTCGGAACGGTCCTCCCTGGCCTCCTCTTCCAGATACGGGTCTCCTCGCAAGGCAGCACCCTGGGATTCCTCCTCCCTCCGTGGGCTCCAGCCGAAGGTGCTGGACCCAAGGCCTTCAGTTGCATCCCCAGGGCTAAAGGTGCCTGGGACTGATCCACCAGTGTACCAGACCAGGAACTCCCCCCCAGGGCTAAAGGTGCCTGGGGTGGCCACGAACAGGACAACACACTCCCGGGGTCGGACCCACCGGGAACTCACCCCTTACAGACAGGGTCTGCCCCTTTTATATCCTCTCCCGGCATGCACAGCAGGCCAACACGCCCACCAAACCACCGCCGAGAGGGGACATCCAAGGCGCAGAACTGTACCAGCGGTTCAACCCTGGCCTCCGATGGCAGCGCCACCAACAGGCCACAGGGAACTATACACCAGTATCCCACCTGTAGTAAAAGAATGGTTTTACCGAACCCTATCAAATAGTGTGTTTGAGTACAACTACCACTCAAACATTCCCTTAGATTTCAAAGCCCCGCTACACACTCCCCCAGGACAGATAGACACTGTCCCCAATGTCTGGGGTAAACCCATGTACCTCAAGCCTGAGTCTACGCATGTTTATATTAGAACTATGTACAAAAAAAAACAATAATAGAAAAAATGGTTTGTTTGTGCCGGAACCTAAATGTGGGGAAAGGGGTTGAATAAAGAGATGAAGGAAGATCAACAAGAGGAGAAAAAAAAATGTGTACATCCCATTCTCAATGTCACATATACAATATAAAACACATCACTTTATATACACTTACATCTCCCTCCCCATCTATGCTAGCTAACCCACCCATGCTCAGTGGTTGCCAGACGTTCACCTGCAAAGGGAGAAAACACATATAAAACCAGTATGATCACATCCTACACCATTATTTACAAAAGAAGGGAACTACCCTCCCCGAGGGGAGGCTATTTTCCTTCTAAATTAAGTACCTATTACACTAGTCCTAGTGTAAATAAAGAAACATTAATATACATTATTAATATATTTTCTTTTTTTTCTTCTCTGAGCGCACAGAAACCCTTCGCAACACCACCACCTAGTGGAAGTGCTACCGTCATAACATTGTCCCAACAGTTGAAAATACATCTTCTCCTTTTTTTTCCTCTGTGGCCCTAACTTCACCTACCCCCAAAGCCTCTGTCTTTGTAGCGCTGTGAGTGGAGAGAAAACAGCAACTCTCCAAGCTCTCCAGTGGAGTAGACCACCCCAAATCACAAGGGCAAAGTCCCCGGACTCCAGGAGAGTACACTCTGGAAAACAATAGAACACATTAGAGTCCAGTCTTTTCAAAGGTAAAATTTTGGATCGGGTAAAACAAGGAGCTTCCAGTTCTTGTCAAAAGTCTCAATGGAATACACGGCATCCTCTCGCTCCTTCCGACACACAACCACCCGATCTGCGTGTATGTGCTGACCCAGTACCCAGTCCAATTTACACCCCTTGTATCTCTCAGCAACAGCTGCAGAACAGGAGAGATACCTGCGGGCATTAGGCACTTTCAAATAGTTCCTGTCAGGAAGGACGTTCTCACAATCATCCCAGCAATCTGGGTTTCAGAATACCTGTGCACAGGAGACCTGTTCGGCGCATGCGCGATAGCAGTGTGCGGGTGCGCGATAGCGGTGCGCGGGTGCGCGATAGCGAATCACGGGCGCACGCAGATGCGCGATAGTGGCGCACGAGCGCGCGCGGATGCGCAATAGCGGCGCGCGCGCACCTATGACGGTACTTGGCGCCAAGACTGCCTATTTAAGGAGAGCTGTCACCTTGCATCCTTGCTGTCCGGTCTACAGCGTTCCCTGAGACCCTTACTGCCTGAACCTCTGATTGTGTTACTCTGATACCTGATCCGGCTTCCCTTGACTTCTCCTGTTTGCTGCCTGCCTTGACCCCGGCTCGTCCCGACTTCGCTCCTGCCTGCTCCTTTCAACCAGTTTGCTGCCCGCCTGATATACTGACCCGGCCTGGACTTTAACTACTCCTGGATCCTGCTTGCACCTATCTGCCCGCTTGTGTTTGACCTGGCCTGTCTTATCCAAGCCTGTCTCCTGGTCCTCGAGTGTCTGCTGCGGACCACCGCACGCCTCCATCAGCTACCTTCAGCTGCAGACTGCTGCTTCCACCTCCACCTGCTTCAGTTCCTGCCAGGCACTTGTGTCCCTTTGCCCTCTTGAGCCCCTGTCTGCTCTATCAGGGGTTCTCGAGCCAGAGGGTTATGAGAGGCCACTCCCTGCACATTGGGCTCACCTACCAGGTACGTGACAGTTCCACAGAAAATCAGCGTACCATCTCTCCCTGTAGGCCTCCACTTCAAAAAGCAAATCTCTGGAGACATACGGATACTCCCATCCGTAATCGGCGGCCAATCTCTGATTGAACAGCCGCTGCATCCTGAAAAGCGGAGGAAGAGTAGGGCGTTCTCCCGCACCCGGCAGGACAATGGCATCCGGATGCCCAGGCACCCTCACTGCCCCGAGACCCAACACAGCAGCCCGCAATGGCGCATACTCAGCCACAGCGGTTGGCACCGGCAATACAGGTCTGGGTGATGTAGGTCTGGGGTCAGGTACCTCCTCAAGCACATGGGCCTCCACCCGGGGTGCGATAGCCCCAGGAACTTTAGGTGAATCCCTTCTACTTCTGGCGGAGGACAGGGGTATCTTATCCCAGCCTTTCTTGACAAACAGTTCGTCTATCTCTGCATCGTCTCCAGATCAGAGGTATTGTACTCCTCTGCCGGCAAATAATTTTTGGTGGTGGAGGAATCACTGTCCTTAACAAGTTCTTTGGGGTCAGGAACCCAAGCATCCCCGATACTTCGGACACTAACTTTCTTTCTCGTACATCACGGGACACAGAGCGACATAGTCATTACTAATGGGTTATATAGATACCTTCAGGTGCTGGCACTGGCAACTTCCAAAACCGGAAGTACCCTCCCCTATATAAGTACCTCCCATCCGGGAGCACCTCAGTTTTTTGCCAGTGTCTAAGGTGTTGGCCAAGAAGAAACATGTGTTTTTCACTGAGCTTGCGTACAGGTTCTTTTGGGCCTCAGTAAGCTATTCCGGATCCGACCAAAAAAGCTTCATAGCTAAACGGTCGGTACCCGGGCCTTGCAGAGAAGAGCAAGGTTTTGCCTGTAATGCTTCTCTTAGGAGAGCTGGACCCTGGGATCCAGAGCTCTGGTCATACCCACGACCAAGATGTTTTCTGTGCAGGGTGCTATACAGGTCCAGGGGAGTGGAATCCTTGGGAACCCGGTCCCTGAAGGTTTAATTACAATGCCTGCCGTGATAGGTGAAGTTTGGGCTTCTGTGGCCAAACAGAGTCCTGCGGCGGGGAAAAGGTAAGTGGGGGCCCCTCAGGAACTTGGTTCTATTGAGGGGACCCCCAAGCCTAATATGTCTTTCTGCCTGTTACCTAACGGTATTCCCGCTAAATATTATGCATGCCTGTAACTACTAAAAAATGTAATAATTTTAATAGTGGTCAAGAAAAAAAAATATATATATATAATAGACTGCGGTACCTGTGTTAATCCACTAGAGGCCGCTGTGGAACGTTTCTTGTCATGTGGACTAAGTTTCTTTTCATCAGAGCAAGTCCAGGCAGACGGTGAGTTCTCTTGTGGGAAACTGCTTCCTCTGCCATGTTGCAATGCTCGTCCATCCCCCGGCCTGCGGCAAAAGGGGCCCTGGCTCTTGTCCCTAGTTTCCCTTTTCAAAATTAGCGCCGAAGGCGCACGTGGCCGCGCGCGTGCGCGTGCACGCGCCTCTATATATAGAGGTGAGCTGGGAAAGGGGGCGGAGCTTGGGGGATGACGCTCTGTGCGCGCCGCAGCGCTTCTGCGCATGTGCGGGCGTCCCAGCATGTTAAAAAACACAATTATGTGTTGTGAGCTGGCTATGGAGTGCAGAGACAGAGCTGGCAACATTTAAAAAAGGCATACAGCAAGCGGTTGATGCAGGCATCCCCATAGAAAGGCACATTAGTAGACACCAACTGTTTTTATAGCAGCATTTGTGCTAGACTATTGTCAGTAAGTGGTGTATTTCGGCTGGAATACCTCAGCTTTGGGCTTAGGAATATGCCGTCTAAAAACTCCGGGACTAAAAATCCCAGGAAGCATAGGGGGTCTCCATCGGGCTCTGAGGATCTTGGGCATGCTTTGGCTGCACCTATCTCCCCTGAAGAATCAGAGGTTAGTGACCGTAGAGCACCCTCAGGAGTACCTGGTACTGTGGCTGTCCTCAGTTCACCTGCTCCTGTGTATGTAACAGAGGAGGTTTTTTCCTCAGCTCTGGGAGGGCTGGAAGAGAGATTGTCAGCATTGATCGCTGCTTCCCTGTCACAGGAAAAAAGCGCTCGATCTCCGTCTCCTCCCTCAGAGTGCCTGTTAGCGGAGCAACAGTCCCATACAGGGATCGACCTACCTGAAGGGGATCAGGATGAGGTTGATTCTGTTGTAGAGGAATCAACAGTGGAAGAGCCATTCTCAGCATCACATGCTGAAAGATTATGGGTTCAGTCCCTGACTAACATGGTCCGATCAGCATTTAAAATGCCCCTTGCGGAGCCATCATCCACTTCTGTCTCCTCGTTGGGGTCGCTAAAAGCTCCCCAGACTGTTTGTTCCTTTCCGATCCATCCTTTACTGGAAGGGCTCATTTACCAGGATTGGGAGCATCCTGATAAAATATTTACTCCTCCCAAGAGATTTCAAGTGGTCTATCCCATGGAGGATAAGTTCATCAAAAAATGGAGGGTCCCTACAGTGGACGCAGCCATCTCTTGTGTGAATAAATCACTGACATGTCCAGTGGATAATGTCCAAATGTTCAAGGACCCAATAGATAAAAAATTAGAGTCCTTATTAAAATCTGCTTTTGCTACAGCAGGCTTGGTGACACAACCAGCAGTGGCAGCTATTGGGGTCTGCCAAGCAGTGAAGGATCAGTTGAAACAGGTCTTAAGGGACTTGCCAGATCAGCAGGCTCTTGCCCTAGCTGATCTACCTAGAGCCTTATGCTTTGCGGTTGACGCTATAAAGGATTCAATCCATCAGGCCTCCCGCCTTACGCTGTCTGTAGTACATATGCGCAGGCTTTTATGGCTCAAAAACTGGTCTGCTGAAGCTCCCTGTAAAAAATTGCTGGTCAGCTTCCCATTTCATGGTGAACGCTTATTCGGGGAAGACCTGGACAAATATATCCAGAGAATTTCCAGCGGTAAAAGTACACTTTTGCCGGTTAAAAACAGAGTTAGAGGTCCCTCTTTTAAGAGGCCTGCTTCTCCAGTCCCTAGGACATCGGCTGTGAAACAGTTCCGACGGCCTCCTCGGTCAAATCCCGGAGGTAAAAATCAGGGACAATTGCAGGGTAACAAGAAGCCCTGGAGCAGGAGAGGTACAAAACCTCCCCCAAAGTCAAATGCATGAAGGGTTGCCCCCACTCAATCGGGTGGGGGGAAGACTTCAGTTGTTCACAGAGACCTGGCGGGACACGATCAGAGACAGATGGGTGCTCTCCGCAGTAAGTCTGAGATACAAATTGGAGTTAAAAGACTCCCCTCCTTCCCACTTTATAAGGTCAAACGTGCCAAGGGATCCCCAGAAGAGAGGATCCCTCCTGTTGGCACTAGAACAATTATTGCTCCAAGCAGTAATTATAGAGGTTCCCCTGGAAGAATGGGGGTTCGGGTTTTACTCAAACCTCTTTACAGTCCCGAAGCCAAACGGGGACGTGAGGCCCATATTAAATCTAAAAGGGCTAAACAAATTCCTACATATCAGGACTTTCCGGATGGAGTCGATCCGATCGGTGGCCACTGCCCTACAAGGGGAGGAATGGTTAGCCTCGATCGACATCAAAGATGCTTATTTGCACATTCCCATCTTTCCAGCCCACCAAAAATTTCTACGCTTTGCGGTAGAAGGGCGCCATTTTCAGTTCAGAGCCTTACCCTTCGGTCTGGCCACAGCACCACGAGTGTTCACAAAAATTCTGGCCCCATTATTGGCCAATCTAAGAACACGAGGTGTAACGATAATGGCATATCTAGACGACTTGTTGCTGATAGACCACTCAGTGGAAAAACTAGAAGTGGTTGTTCACGAGACAATCAAGTATCTGGAATATCACGGTTGGATTATCAACCGAGACAAGTCAGCCCTAAAACCAGTCAAAAGTCTGGAATACTTGGGGCTAAGGCTGGATTCAGATCAGAGAAAAATTTTCTTGCCTCAAGAAAAGGGGTCGTCTTTGAGAGATTTGATCCACTTAGTGGGTACAAAAAGACAGCCATCCATACGCCTGTGCATGAGGCTGCTGGGAAAAATGGTGGCATCATTCGAAGCAGTACCCTACGGTCAATTCCATTCAAGGAATTTGCAAAGGGCCATACTGTCAGCCTGGAACAAAAAAGTTCAGGCCCTAGACTTACCAATGTCCTTGTCCCCTTCCGTTCGCAAGAGCCTCCGCTGGTGGTTGGTTCCCCAGAATCTGGAAAGAGGGAAATCCTTCAGTCCGATTTCTTGGAAGGTGGTCACTACAGATGCCAGCCTTATAGGCTGGGGAGCAGTACTGGAGCAATGGTCTCTCCAGGGCAGATGGTCGGATGCAGAAAAGGCCCTGCCCATCAATCTCTTAGAGATACGAGCAGCCCGGTATGCCCTAGTAGCATGGACATCCAAACTCCAAGGGTCCCCTGTCAGAATTCAATCAGACAATGCCACAGCAGTGGCATATATCAATCATCAGGGGGGCACCAGGAGTCGTGCAGCCCAGAGGGAAGTAAATTACATCCTGAAATGGGCAGAAAGATATGTCCCAGCCATATCTGCGGTATTCATTCCAGGAGTGGAGAATTGGAAGGCGGACTTTCTAAGTCGCCAACAATTATGCCCAGGGGAATGGTCCCTTCATCCCGAGGTTTTCCGGACAATATGTCAGCGGTGGGGAACACCGGATGTAGATCTGCTAGCATCCAGATTCAACGCAAAAGTGGACAGGTTTGTCTCTTGGACAAGGGATCCCCTAGCTTGCGGCTCGGATGCCCTAGTGTTCCCTTGGGATCAGTTCAAGCTGATATATGCATTCCCACCGCCACAATTGTTACCTCGATTACTCCGCAGAATCAGGGTAGAAAAGAAACCAGTGATTCTGGTGGCTCCAGCGTGGCCCCGAAGAGCATGGTACGCGGAGATTGTAAAGATGTCTGTGGGGAGTCCTTGGACCCTCCCACATCGTCCGGACCTGCTTTCGCAAGGACCTATATACCACCCTTCCTTACCAGCCCTAGGTTTGACGGCCTGGCTATTGAAGCCCACATTCTAAAAAAGAGAGGGCTCTCTAATTCTGTGGTATCTACCATGATCAATGCCAGGAAGCCGGTATCCAGGCAGATCTACTATAGAATCTGGAAGGCGTACATCGCCTGGTGTGAGGCCAAGAAATGGCATCCACGTAAATACGTAATAGGTAGGATTCTGGACTTCCTACAATGGGCTGTAGATAGGAAGCTTGCCTTGAGTACTATCAAGGGTCAGATTTCGGCCTTGTGAATATTTTTTCAAAGGCCCTTGGCTTCGCATTCACTAGTCAAAGCCTTTATACAAGGAGTGATGCGTATTAGTCCTCCGGTTAATATTCCCATATGTCCATGGGATCTAAACCTGGTTCTGTCGGTTCTACAGAAACAACCATTTGAACCATTACAGCATATTTCTTTGGTTCTTCTCACCAGGAAATTGATTTTTCTAGTAGCCATTTGTTCGGCTAAAAGAGTGTCGGAATTAGCAGCTATGTCCTGTAGGGAGTCATATCTGGTTATCCATAAGGACAGAGTAGTGTTACGTCCTCATCCAGCCTTTCTTCCTAAGGTGGTATCGAGGTTTCATTTGAACCAAGATGTGGTTCTTCCTTCTTTTTTCCCCAAACCTACTTCGGTAGAGGAAAAGTTATTGCATTCTTTGGATGTAGTAAGAGCAGTTAAAGCTTATCTAAAAGCCACTGCTCAGATTCGCAGAACGGATACTTTGTTTATTCTGCCGGAAGGCCCCAGAAAGGGTCAGGCAGCATCAAAATCTACTTTAGCCAAGTGGATTCGACAGGTCATAATGCAAGCCTATGGCTTGAGAAGGAGACCGCCTCCGTTCAAAGTTAGGGCGCACTCCACGAGAGCAGTTGGAACTTCATGGGCAGCGCATCACCAGGCCTCCCTGGCTCAAATCTGTAAGGCCGCAACATGGTCTTCAGTACACACGTTTACTAGGTTCTACCAGGTGGACGTTAGAAGTCAGGAGGATGTCGCCTTTGGGCGCAGTGTGTTGCAGGCCGCAAAAGATCCTCATGTCTGATAGCGCTCAGCTTATGTATGGTGTATCCCCCCCCCTCGTTGGGCATTGCTTTAGGACATCCCATTAGTAATGACTATGTCGCTCTGTGTCCCGTGATGTACGACAAAGAAAATAGGATTTTTATAACAGCTTACCTGTAAAATCCTTTTCTTGGAGTACATCACGGGACACAGAGCTCCCGCCCCTCTTTAGGGACACTTATTGCTTTGCTACAAAACTGAGGTGCTCCCGGATGGGAGGGGCTTATATAGGGGAGGGTACTTCCGGTTTTGGAAGTTGCCAGTGCCAGCACCTGAAGGTATCTATATAACCCATTAGTAATGACTATGTCGCTCTGTGTCCCGTGATGTACTCCAAGAAAAGGATTTTACAGGTAAGCTGTTATAAAAATCCTATTTTTGTCCCTTTCCCCGGCTTTCCTCGGCCTGTAGCTGTCGCGGATCGTCTGGAGGTCCCTCCGACTAAACAATCCGATTCAGGCAAGCACTGGGGTGTAGCTCGACCACGGCCGCAGGAGGCTTTCACATAGCCCACCTCTCGCTTGGGCGGTGGGAGCGAAGACTCTGTAGTGACAGAGGCAGCATCCGCCGGCCTCTCCGTCTCCAGTTCCTCAGCTACCGTCACATCCGCAACGACTTCCACCGAAGTCACAACAGTGCACATGGGGGTGACTGTAGAAGCGTAGGTTTCCTCCTCAAGAGTAGTGGCACCCGTAAGGCAATTCAAATGGTAGGTCAGAGGTTTTTCTGTAGATTGCTCTACCTCAAAGATAAACTCCTTGCACTTTTCACATCTTCCAAAGGGCCGAAGGTGCACCACCAGTCCCTGGCATCCAGGACAAAACCTCTCCAAGGGCCTCGACGTCTCTGCAGACATAGAGTGCGAAGCGACCCAGAGGCTTCAGCCGAATCCCTGTATCCATCAAGGGAGCAGCGAAAGAAGCAACGTTCATTGTTGAAGGAACTGGAATCCATGGGGCATTAGTCGCCATGTTGCTCATTCGCCGATCCATCATGCACTGTCCATTTGGCGCCAAAGCCACCACGCACATCTCACCGCATGGCGAGGCTCCTCCCATTTTCCTGCAATGTTCGCAGGCTTTTACTTTCCTTGACACGCCCACGAACTACGCAGCTTGGGCTCTCCTCGTGGCGCAGCCAAAATTCTTCCAAAGATGGCCGACCTTCACGGAGCCTCACAAGGGGAATAAAGTCCAAACTTTGGGATTTTCCAACCACAGAAATCCCGGACTCGAGCCCCCACGTGTAGCACACACAGACCCCTTGTTCCTCACCTTTGGCTCACTTATAGGAAAAGGGGCACGCCATGCCACATGCCCGTACCCTCCTGTGTGAAGAGATTGAGCAGTGTAATGTACCTGGGTCTCTATGGTCAGGTTCTCCGGAGAATGGTTCCCGTCTTCACTGCAATAAAGACAAGTCTCTATTCCCCAATAACTCCAAGGGCCACACCAATTGCAACTGCAGCATAGAGTTTATTTTTCTCTTATGCATAGTCACTTAAACAGGAAAGGTTGGAGGAAGATCAGGACAGCAAGAGGTGTTGGAGTAGGTCCAGGCACAAACAAATACTTATTCACTACCCATATCTTCAGGTAGTCTCAGCTCATCCGGATAGTCTCCCATTAGAGTGGATCCTAGCAGCCGGAATGATGCTCGAATCAGATTACACACAGTTTCTGCACAAACTCTGCCACAGATCTGGTGAACGATAGATCCCTGCCACAGACCTGATGGACATTAGGTCTCTGCCACAGACCTGGTGAACGATGGTTCTGGTGTTAGGCCTCTAACAGGAAGATGACATCCCTCCAGAGAGTTACCGGGCCCCTTCCTTCACTGTGATCTCTCACCAGTCCCTCGGAACGGTCCTCCCCCGGCCTCCTCTTCCAGATACGGGTCTCCTCGCAAGGCAGCACCCTGGGATTCCTCCTCCCTCCATGGGCTTTAGCCAAAGGTGCTGGACCCAAGGCCTTCAGATGCAGCCCCAGTGCTAAAGGTGCCTGGGACTGATCCACCAGTGTACCGGTCCAGGAACTCCACCCCAGGGCTAAAGGTGCCTGGGGTGGCCACGAACAGGACAACACACTCCCGGGGTCGGACCCCCGGGAACTTACCCCTTACAGACAGGGTCTGCCCCTTTTATATCCTCTCCCGGCATGCACAGCAGGCCAACACGCCCACCGTACCACTGCCGAGAGGGGACATCCAAGGCGCAGCACTGTACCAGCGGTTCAACCCTGGCCTCCGATGGCAGCGCCACCAACAGGCCACAGGGAACTATACACTAGACATGTGCACACTGAAATATTTCGTTTTTGTCCGAAAAATAAATTTATTTAGTTACTCCCGAAATTCGTTTTTATTTATTTCGTTTTTCGTTAGAAATTGCATTCGTCCGAAAATCTGAATTAATTAAGGTCGAATCTGTCATTGAAGGCTTATGGTGTCTGTCGAATGTTCAAAGAAGATTCGACGGAGCAGTGAAACTGTACGACGCTGCAATCATACATTTCCGGTCGAATGTTCCGCCCACAAGCTATAGAAGAATTGTAATGTTGTATGACTAGTAATAATTATATTTATTCATTACTATTACTAGTCAACCAACATTAGAATTCTTCCATAGCCTATGGGCAGATGCATTTGACCGGAAATGTACGATTGCAGCGTCGTACAGTTTTGCTGCACCGTCGAATCTTCTAACTTTCGATGCTTTGTCGAATCTTTGTCATTCTAGCTATTTTACTGCTCCTCCTCTTTGGTTACAATCAGCCAATAACATTCATCATCAACTTTATTTTTATTTTACTTCCCCCACCCAATTCCAGCAGTGATCTTTTCTCTCTATGTCGAATCTTTTCTCTCTATAATAACAAATATTTTCTCTCCTATGTCGAATCTTTTCTCTCCTATGTCGAATCTTTTCTCTCCTATGTCGAATCTTTTCTCTCTATAATGTCGAATCTTTTCTCTCCTATGTCGAATCTTTTCTCTCCTATGTCGAATCTTTTCTCTCCTATGTCGAATCTTTTCTTTCTATAATGTCGAATCAGCCAATAACATTCATCATCAACTTTATTTTTATTTTACTTCCCCCACCCAATTCCAGCAGTGATCTTTTCTCTCTATGTCGAATCTTTTCTCTCTATAATAACAAATCTTTTCTCTCCTATGTCGAATCTTTTCTCTCCTATGTCGAATCTTTTCTCTCTATAATGTCGAATCTTTTCTCTCCTATGTCGAATCTTTTCTCTCCTATGTCGAATCTTTTCTCTCCTATGTCGAATCTTTTCTCTCCTATGTCGAATCTTTTCTCTCCTATGTCGAATCTTTTCTCTCTATAATGTCGAATCTTTTCTCTCTATAATGTCGAATCTTTTCTCTCTATAATGTCGAATCTTTTCTCTCCTATGTCGAATCTTTTCTCTCCTATGTCGAATCTTTTCTCTCCTATGTCGAATCTTTTCTCTCCTATGTCGAATAATCTTGGACTAATAGAGTTAAGGTTAGGCACATTCGACCACAGGTTCGATAGACACAGATTGTTATTGTCAGCGTCACGTCGAATCTCCTATCTATATCGAACTGTTGTAGCAACGAAAACGAAAATAAAGCATTTGTTTATGTCGGATCTTTCGGTTTTTGGATTCTGTGCTTTCGTTTTCGTTTATTAAAACGATAACGAAAATAGCTGAAATTCGGACGAAAATGCATTCGGACGAAAACGAATGCACATGTCTACTATACACCAGTATCCCACTTGTAGTAAAAGAATGGTTTTACAGAACCCTATCAAATAGTGTGTTTGAGTACAACTACCACTCAAACATTCCCTTAGATTTCAAAGCCCCGCTACATTTGTGATAAAACATAGCGTTCGTAACGATCGTGTGTACGTGGCATTAGAGCAAGCACAGGTTTCGCAAGCTTTTACATATGAACAGGAGTCCTTACGGAGAGAGGCGACGTCACGCACATTACGTCATGCTGACAGTGATCCGGGTACCTGGAGCTGGAACGCAGCTGTAGCGCACGCTGTTATCCGGCACACACGGGACCAGGACGCTGTGTGTTCTTTCTTATTTATTTTAAAGGATTAGCCGCACAGGCGGTTTTATTTTTATATAATATATTTTTAATAAATTTTCTGGCATACTACATTATGGGAGTCTCTCATCTTTCTTACTGAGGTGACCCACTGAACAAGGAGTGGACATAATATTTTATATATATGTAGCACTACCCCCACTTAAGAGAGCCGCTGGATTTGTTTCCGGGCCCTGTGTACAGCACCACCAACCCCCGGCAATCTGCTCGACCCACTCTGGCACAGCTAGTCTAGGGGTTATATTTTTATCATAATCAATGGGTATTGTAAAGGCACCCTCCTTACAGTAAGACAACACACAAATGTTAAAGATTAAGTATAACAGTTTTACTTTGGTTGTAAAAAGGCTTAAGCAGAATATAATACACACAACTGGCTTGCAGAGCCCTGCAGCAATCAATATAGCACACAATAATGGCGCTGCGCGGTAATCCACCACGCGTACGCATACACGCCCTGTGGCGCACTAAGCAATATCCTATATCCCCACCCTGGCCAGGCCTGACCCAGAATAAATCTCAGTCCTTCCTATAGGGATTTCTTCGCATGCAAACTTTCGGTGGTGCACTTGATGAATAGTATTTGTAATCCACAAACTGGCAATCACTAAGAACACTATGCTGGGGGGGGGGGACACTTAAATTCTGTCCTGCTTCCGGTCCCCCAGTGGAACAACAAGCAAACGATCGGTGAGCCACGGCAGTCTATAGGCCTAGAATCGGTAAAGTCTATTTGATTGAGCAAGTGCTCGCTCACCACTCCGGGCGCGATCCCAGCCCGGGACTTCCACCTGCTGTGTCTCCGCACACAGCGTCTGCAACGATCGGGTCCCCGATCCAACCGATGTCCTCACTCGACCAGTCTGGTGCCACCCAGGCTCCGCAGCGGGGTGGAAGGCTCTTCTGAAGTTGCGCAAGGCCCCAGGCTTCAGGCCTTGCACTGCAGCAGATCCGCACAGGAAGAAGCTGTTGCTTGCAGCGCGGTGTCCAAAGAGGCCGAGCTCCGCCTCGCCTCCTCCTTAAATAACCCCTCCCATGAGCAGGGCCGATCCTAGGGTCACAGGCGCCTGGGTGCAGAAATATTTCTGGCGCCCCCACGTGGGCGTGGTTATCTTACAAACTCCTCCCCTTACACATGTTTCTATGGCAACGACTCAAACACAGAGATGCTCCCCTAAGAAGTCGTCGTTACCCAGGGATCCTCCCATGATCCTTTAACAATAAAGAAAATACAGGAAGAGCGTACACTAATGAGACCTGGAGGATAGTCTCTCTGATGCACACAGAGAGGGCTTCTGTTAGAGAGTCTGTTAGGAAGAGCCCCCAGACATAGTACAAGAGACGGTCAGAGAGTGCAGACATATTACAGGAGATGGTCAGAGACTGTAGACATATTACAGGAGACAGAGAGTGCAGACATATTACAGGTGATGGTCGAAGAGTGCAGACATGATACAAGAGACGGTCAGAGAGTGCAGACATATTACAGGAGATGGTCAGAGAGTGCAGACATATTACAGGAGACGGTCAGAGAGTGCAGACATATTACAGGAGACGGTCAGAGAGTGCAGACATGATACAAGAGACGGTCAGAGAGTGCAGACATATTACAGGAGATGGTCAGAGAGTGCAGACATATTACAGGAGATGGTCAGAGAGTGCAGACATATTACAGGAGACGGTCAGAGACTGCAGATTTAATACAGGAGACGGTCAGAGACTGCAGATATAATACAGGAGACGGTCAGAGACTGCAGATATAATACAGGAGACGGTCAGAGACTGCAGACATATTACAGGAGACGGTCAGAGACTGCAGACATATTACAGGAGATGGTCAGAGACTGCAGATATAGTACAGGAGATGCTCAGAGACTGCAAACATACTACAGGAGAGGGTCAGAGACTGCAGACATATTACAGGAGATGGTCAGAGACTGCATGAGGGAATCATGCAAGTTTCTTTCCTGCAATCTGTGGTTGCTGGAAAGAAATTTGTACTGTATATTACCAGCCTAACTGAAAGTGAAAGTTAGTGAATGTCTTTGCAATTAATAAGCATGAAGGAGTTGGGGCAGTTTAAATTTCTTTTAAATTGTATTTTATTTATTTTATTACACAGAAAAACAAATATTACACTGTATCTTTACATTTATTTTTTTTCATTTTTGCTTTCACAAGAGATGAACAACATCCCTTGTGATAGCATGGGCCATGACATGTCCTCTTTATGGAGGGATCTGGGGTCTTTTAGACCCCATATCTGTCCTCTGGCCTCCAAAGCATAAGATCAAACCGAGATCAGTTTGATCAGATACTTGTTCAAGCCGGTAATGGTGTCATTAAATGAGCCCGAAACAGAAAGTGATAAAATCCTCATCACTTCCAGTTTCTGACATCACACAATGGGAGGAACAACATCCATCCCTCTCACTGTGTCCCAGTAACCAGATGCTACTGGTCACATCTAGCAGTAAAGGTGGTGGTGGAACCCCCTTCCACTGCCTGTAAAAGTAATACAGGGGCTTCTTAGCCACTAGGACTACTTTTACTTTGTGCAGAATTGCTGGTGTTAAAAAATGATATCTTGATCATTGCTGTAGTGATGACCAAGATATCACCCTTCCAATCCAGCGACGTTACTGACACGTCGCTGGACGGGAAGCAGTTAAAATGAAGTGTAGCGGGGTCTTCAAAGTTAGTGGGATACACCTGGGGGTAGAGAGACCCAGGTGTGTAATTATGTCAGGGATTAGACCCCTTTTCTTATTCGTGGAGGATTGGGTGGTGTAATATTCTCTTTGACCAGTGGGTGTCAGTGTACCTGCTGGCTCGAGGTAGAATCGCTATCACAGTGTTACCCTTTTTTTTGGTTCCTTCCTGGCGATGGTACGGCTGGGGCGGGGAACCCGCTGTGGTGTCGATGGGAGGATATAAAAGGGGGAGACGCCCGCGCCACGAGGTCGTCGTCGCCTGTCTGTTGTTCTTGTGGGAGGGGGGTCACCCCTTCACGCACCCAGGCACCTTAGGCCTGGGTGCGGGCGGTTCAAGGTTCCGGCCTAGGCGCCCAAGGCCTGGTCGGAACGAGGATGGAGTCCATCCCGGGCACCTTCAGCCTGGGGTGAGGTACTATTAAGGAGGCCTGGGACCCGGTGACTCCGACTGGGTTCCGCAAGGGTGAAGTTGCTCCAGGGCGCCCCTTGCGAGGGGACCCGCATCTGAGGTGAGGAGGCTGGGGGGGGTCACCCGTCCGAAGACCCGGTGTAGCGTCAACCCGGTGACGGATGGGCCTTCAGTAACTCCCTTGGAGGACATCTTCCCCTGATATGGGCTTCAGCGCAGCGGAGGAGCTTCCATCAAGACTCCTGCAACCCCTGGTCATAGCACAGGGAGTGTAGGGACTAGAAACCTGTACAGTGCCTCGACCTGCTTCCCCATCGTATCATGCCGTTGCATTTGACTGTATGTGGAGATACGCAATAAACCTGAGTTTGGACTTTGATGGGTGTATGGACTCTGTTGATGGGAACAAAGGGAGATTCCGGCACGGAAGGACTAACCCTCATAACCAGCACACATTTGGCCCGAGGAAAAGATTGATATTGGCCTTCACCTCACCCACATGCATGGGGAGGACATGGGCCGTAGCGCACCTCACTCTGTCGCTCGACATACCCCTAGCTAAAGAGGTCGGGGTGAGGAGGCCGCTACACGTGGGGGCTCGTCCGGGATACGAACGTGTGTTAACCCTGAGGTTTGGAACGGCTGTGTTTGAACTTTGCTGCCCGGAGGAGGTCCGAGCAGGTCGGCCATGTGATTGGCCAAAGTGCATCCCTGTGCTCGAAGTCGTGGAAATTTCCCTGAAAAACTGGGAGAGGCCCATGCAGAAAGAGCGGGAAGAGGGAGGAGTCCAGCCGTGTGACGAACTACATGTGGGGACTTTTGCTGCACTGCGCCACGAGGCACCCCATGACTACGCAATTCGTGGGAGGAGACTGAAGGAAGCCCGCGAAAACGTGCAAGTCGTGGGAGGAGTCTGGCCACGTGTGGAGATGCACGTGGAGACTCCGGCGCGAGGTCAGCGCGTGATGGAGCAGCAAGTGGTCGGAGCGAACTCAGGCTCCCCGTGGATGACGGTACCTTATCCTTTCAAGATGACTGCATTTGCTGCATCCATTACAGACACGGGGATAAGGCTCAGGCCCCGAGGACAGTTGGCTTTGTATTCATGCAGAGACACAGAGGCCCTCGGTGTGATCTGTCCCGGATGCTCGGGACTGGTGGTCCAACTAAAGCCATTCGGGCGATGCGAAGCATGCAAGGAGTTTCTTTTTGAGGTTGAACCACACACGGAAAGGCCTCGGGCCCTACGCCTCAACTGCATCACAGGAACCGCCACTCCGGAGGGAGAGATCAAAGCCTTTGCGGAGTTTCCCGTGCGCGCTGACCAGGGCGAAGTGACTGCCCAACCAGAGACTGAGAGAGAAAAATCCGAGGACACTGCTTCGGTCACTACAGACTCCCTGCTCCCACCTCCGAAGAGGAAAGTCGGTCTGGTACAGGCATCTTATGGCCGTGGTCGAGCTTCACCCCGCCGCTTGCCTGGCCTGGATGGCGCCGGTAGAGAAGAGAGTCCCGGACATCCCAGTTCTTCCGAAGGTCCAGGTGAGCCAGGGGCTGGGACTGTGGTGTTGGTTGGAGGTGTCGGGGGTCCCCAGTCGGTGGAGCCCGCAGGGGAGGGTAGCCTTCCGTCTACTAGAGACTACCTTCCCGCTGAGATGTATGACACCTCTGACTTAGAGTCATTGTCAGATTGTGGGGATGACGGAGAGATAGACGAACTGTTTCACCGGAAGGGCTGGGACAGACGCCCACTACCTATGCTGAGTAAACCGCAGGATTCCCCCATGTCCATAGAAGACAGTACGCTCCGGGTGAAGGCCCCGGAGTTCTCGAGGAAATCTAGTCCTCCGACCAACTTTCCGCATTCAACTACATCACCCGCTCTGATGGTGGGGATGCAGCGTGCTTCATTGCGGGCACCAAAGACAAAGAAACCCGAGATGGTAAAGGTACCTCGGCACCCGGAGGCCATCGTACAGCCAGGAGAAGGTGAGCGAGATGTGATGCCGCCTCTAGCCAGGTTGCAGAGACTTTTCTCCCAGAGAGTCGACCGTGAATATGGGTGGGAGTACCCCTACTTGCCTCGGGACTTATTGTATGAAGTCGAGGTCCTGCGACCAAGGTGGTATGACGAGTTTGTATGGGAAAAGCTTAAAGTACCCCATGCCAGGCGATACCTGTCATGTTCGCCGCCTGTGTCTAAAAAGTTCAAGGACTGCCGAGCTGATTGGAGACTTGGGCGCCATATTCATGCTGATAAGGTGCTCATCTGCAGGAAAGATGGAGAGGATGTTGAGTATTCGGTGGAAGTGTTTGACGGGAACCTGAAGCCCCTGTTTCTGCCGGATCCAAGGTTCTATTTATAGGAAAAGTGAGCTCCTATCTTGTTGCTATTGAAACTTTCTGGAAGAGACATTCCCAGACGCCTAGAACTGTGCCCTACTTTTGTTTTGATTTGGGCTTTTCTTTTACTCACTGGAGATTTGGGAGCTGTTGTTTTTTTCTCCCTTTTCTTCATGTGCCAAAGGCAGAGACTTTTGGGGTAGAGTTAGAGTAGGAAAGCAGGAAGAATGAAGATCTAACCAAGTGTCATTACCGCAGCGCTGTCACCAGGTGGCAGTGTTGTGCAACGGTTGTTTGAAAATGTTACACATGCATTACTTACTTATTGGAGTGAGTGGGTCTCTCGGCTGACGGACCCACTCATGCCAAGTTAACACAGAGTGTTAGGATGTTTTTTTTTGTTTCCCTTCTGCAGGAGATTCGTCGGTCAAGACTACTGAGTATGGGGTGGTTCTTAGACAGTGACGGGAGGGATTGTATATGTGTACATGACAGATGTTTTATACAAAAGTTTTAATGTTTTATAGTTCCCTTTTCTGTTGAGCAGGTCTTGGCACATACAGTATCCAAAATATTAGGGATAGCCTCTGGGGCCCACTTCATGTCACCCCTCCTTGGGAGAGATGGGTGTGCACCTGACGCTGGGGACCAGCGTCAAATCACCAGGGGGAGAGTGTAGCGGGGTCTTCAAAGTTAGTGGGATACACCTGGGGGTAGAGAGACCCAGGTGTGTAATTATGTCAGGGATTAGACCCCTTTTCTTATTCGTGGAGGATTGGGTGGTGTAATATTCTCTTTGACCAGTGGGTGTCAGTGTACCTGCTGGCTCGAGGTAGAATCGCTATCACAGTGTTACCCTTTTTTTTGGTTCCTTCCTGGCGATGGTACGGCTGGGGCGGGGAACCCGCCGTGGTGTCGATGGGAGGATATAAAAGGGGGAGACGCCCGCGCCACGAGGTCGTCGTCGCCTGTCTGTTGTTCTTGTGGGAGGGGGGTCACCCCTTCACGCACCCAGGCACCTTAGGCCTGGGTGCGGGCGGTTCAAGGTTCCGGCCTAGGCGCCCAAGGCCTGGTCGGAACGAGGATGGAGTCCATCCCGGGCACCTTCAGCCTGGGGTGAGGTACTATTAAGGAGGCCTGGGACCCGGTGACTCCGACTGGGTTCCGCAAGGCTGAAGTTGCTCCAGGGCGCCCCTTGCGAGGGGACCCGCATCTGAGGTGAGGAGGCTTGGGGGGTCACCCGTCCGAAGACCCGGTGTAGCGTCAACCCGGTGACGGATGGGCCTTCAGTAACTCCCTTGGAGGACATCTTCCCCTGATATGGGCTTCAGCGCAGCGGAGGAGCTTCCATCAAGACTCCTGCAACCCCTGGTCATAGCACAGGGAGTGTAGGGACTAGAAACCTGTACAGTGCCTCGACCTGCTTCCCCATCGTATCATGCCGTTGCATTTCACTGTATGTGGAGATACGCAATAAACCTGAGTTTGGACTTTGATGGGTGTATGGACTCTGTTGATGGGAACAAAGGGAGATTCCGGCACGGAAGGACTAACCCTCATAACCAGCACACATTTGGCCCGAGGAAAAGATTGATATTGGCCTTCACCTCACCCACATGCATGGGGAGGACATAGGCCGTAGCGCACCTCACTCTGTCGCTCGACATACCCCTAGCTAAAGAGGTCGGGGTGAGGAGGCCGCTACAGAAGTGTAAATTAGCATTACACCGTTTCTTATTATCATCAGCATTACAATTATCACACAGGTAGCACTGTAAGCAGGTGCTCTATCATGTCTCTATGTCACATTGCTTTTGGGTGCTGACTTTGTTATGGCTGTTACATACAGTAAGTACAGCAATAAGTTAACAGCCATAACAAAGTCAGCACCCAAAAGCAATGTGACATAGAGCCATGATAGAGACATGATAGAGCACCTGCTTACAGTGCTACTGCTACCTGTGTGATAATTGTAATGCTGATAACCTGCTGTGCTGTGAGATACATAATAGGACACAGTGAGTATTCTATCCTCTAATCCCCACTCACTGTGTCCAGTGCAGCCACGCTGTCCTCCTGCTCTTCTGTCAGCCACTCAACTTCTTCACATCTTGTTAGGATTGCAGCCAAGAGCCGAACAGAGAATTGCAATATCACTCCGCCAGCCGGGACTAATAGAATAGTGGGGCGGCATGATGTACATGTGCCCGAAAATAAGAAAATAGTCCCTCCACTGCGCTCCCCTCCACACTCACTCACATTTCCAGGCTGGAAGCAGAAATCAGTCTCACAGAGGAATCTGCAGCTGCTGTTTTCATATTTCCCGCCCACACATCCTTTCTCCAGATACAGCTGTACACTGGAGATAGTGTGGGCGGGGCGGGAAGTCACTGGAGGAGCAGAGGTGGGAGGAGCTGTATTCCTCACTGATCTCCCGTCAGTGAGGAGGGAGGTGGTGTGTTCGCTGGGCTTTGTAAGTGTCACTGTCACAGACACTTTACAGAGCTGCAGCCACCAGTCATCTCAGAATCTACAGACTGATTTCTCACGGTTACTGACATAGAGGGAGGCTTGTCCCCCCCCTTTCTGGTGGAGCCCTTCCTGAAGTCGCTCTCCTCCCTGCCAATGAGGATGCAGGGGAAGGGAGCAGATTGGGTGGCCGTGGCAATGCGAGGCTCTCATATTATGCACAGAGGGAGGGGGAGAAATCCACCCCCTCTTACTCTCTGCCCAGGGCACCCGCTCCGATCTCCTCTGACAGGAGGATGGATGGGGGACGGGCTTGGGCGGGATGAAATAGCAGCGGTGAGCGGCCTCTGAATACCAGCAAAAAGGAGGAGGAGGGAGGGGAGCACTCTGGCGCTTGAGCGCCCCCACCTCTGTGGCGCCTGGGTGAACTGCACCCCTCGCACCCTGTCTAGGATCGGCCCTGCCCATGAGTCTCTGCGGTGGCTAACTGCTCTCTGGGTGCCGAACGGGGTTCTGGGTAACGTAGTTCCGGGGCCTTAAAGGAGACCCCGCTACATATATTTTTTTATATATATATTTTTTCATTATTTTTTCACTATTTTTCATTTTTATTATATTTTTTGGTACATTTTGCTAGTATCACATACACATCAATTATGGTATATGGTCTTGTTATTTGCACATGCATATGATTCAGCTATTTTTACAATTATGCACAATTATGCACGTTAGATAGTCACTAGTGATTTCACAGAATTTCAGCGTTTTTTCTATATAGTTTTTTCTATATAGATTTCCCTTGGGATCAAGGGTTTATTCACTATATTTTGTGTCACATTACATATACATATATATATATATATATATATATATATATATATATATATATATATATTTTGTTTGCTCAGCAGTTCATAGCCATATCCCCTACTCTTCTTATGCGGCGTACACACGATCGTTTTTCATGCCGTTAAAAATGCAATTTTTAAAAATGGCCATTAAAGCCGATCGTGTGTATGCTCCAGAGCATTTTTAACGGCATGAAAAACGGCCTTTAAAAATTTCGAACATGCTCTATTTTTTCACGTCGTTTTTCATGTTTTTTTTAACGACATGAAAAACGATAGTGTGTATGCTTAGACGAGGTGAAAAAAAACGCGCATGCTCAGAATCAAGTATGAGACGGGAGCGCACGTTTTGGTAAAGCTAGCGTTTGAAATGGAGATGGCACATTCGTCACGGTGGAAATAATAGCATCGTTTTAATGCTGCGTATTCCGTTCTTCTTTTGATAATGCTTAAATAATTACCTTCTTTTGCTAATGATATTCAGAGTTATGCCAAACTTGTTTCTTAAGTAATTCCTAATTGATCTAATGATTGTAAAATATACTTGTTAAGCCAGATCTCCCTCATAAATTCATAAATAAATGTAAAGATCACAATTATTTTTTTTTTGTGTTTGTGTTTTTTATTTTGTAGTTTTTTATTTAAGTTAGATTTCTTAATTTTTTTTGGGCTTCTTTGCTATATTTAGGCTTATTTTTTTAGTTTAGATTTCGTATTGTATTTTTATTTAATAATTATTTGTGTGTAAAGTTACCACACCAACCTTCAAAATTTGTCTAATTTTGCCTCAAGGAGGTTTGTGTCCCTTGTTAATAACAATAATATTATTAGAAATATCCCTGCCTACTCCCTAGCAAACTCTCTTTTAAAGTCGAAATCACATAGTCAAGTATTTTAAGCAAAACAAAAGAATCCTTTATTTAGGTACATTACAAATTAAAGGGGAAGGCAGCACTGGAGAGCCTGCTTGCATTTGTGCATCCTTTGGACCCCACAACAACCATCCAAGATGTCAAAACCAAACTCTTGAATTCTTTAAAAAAAAAGGAGCCCAATCTTGGCTTGAACTCCCAGAGGTCAGGAACAGCAGCAGATAAGTCAGATATGTCCCCAGTCTGTGGTACTACAGCAGTCATTATTTTTTCCTCTTCCTTGTAGCCTTCTCTCCAGCCTTCTCTGCAGCCTTTGTTGCTTGCTTCCTCGGAGGCTGGGGATTAGGAGGAGAGGTTGTGGCAGGAGGAGTATTAGGAGGAGGAGGAGGTGGAGGAGGAGGGACAGCCTCAGTTATGTCTGTGAACTGGGTCAGTTCACCTAGCAACCCCCTGTTGATGATCTTAAGCATCAGGTTCTCGCTGTATAGGCGTTGCCTGAAGTCCATCTGGCTTAATTTATGGGCCAGGACTGCGGCATAGCCCTCCTCAGCAGAGGGTGCCTCTCTGAGGGCCGCAGTAGCCTCTCTTAGGAAGGCTCTGGTTTCCTCCTCCACCTGCCTAGCTCTCCTTGGCCCTCGTTGGATTAGTTTCAGGGGAGGCACCTGGGCTCTTGTGCTGGGCCCAGCCTCCTCCTGTGTGCCACTGGGCCCTGCCTCCTCCTGGTCCCCAACATCACACTCTTCCTGGCTCTGCTCTGGCTGAAAAAAAAAGGGACATTTTTTAGTTTTTGCCACCATCAATCACACACATTGTTCACCTCCAGACATTTTTAAATTGAATGGCAAAAGGGATTTAATTTCCATAGATTCCGACTCCTGATATTTTTGGCTTGTCTCCATCAAATTTGACCAGTACTGTCTATTGCTCTGTAAATCCTTATGTAGCGGGTATGTACTTTCCCGGGTGTAAATTTGAACAAGACAGAGACATTGGTGGTGTGTAATTCCCTGCAGCCCAGCGGGTGGCGCTGTCGCCCTGGGCTGGGGTTGAATCATTGCTGTGTGTTGTGCCTCCTTTTTGTCCTCCCTCGGCAGCGGTATGGTGGGGCGGGGAACCCGCCGTGCTTGCTGGGAGAGGGTATAAAGGGGCCGGCCATCTTTGTCACGGGGTCGAAGTCCCAGGCACCTTCAGCTTGTGGACGGTGGTTCGTGTTAGTCCTCTGGGTGGCCTAGGCCTAGAGGACAACCGGATGTCGTGTTCCATCCCAGGCACCTTTAGCCTGGGGTGAGGTACTCGGATGGAGGTCCGGAGCTCAGTGCCCAACACTGAGTTCCGCGAGGGAAGGAGATCCTAGGGAACCCCGGGAGTGGGTACCCGAATCCGGAAGGCGCAATAGACCGGGGGAGCTCCTCACTTGAAGACCCGGTGCAGCATATTGCCGGTGACAGGTGAGCCTCTCGTCGGAGACCACCTGGAAGGAAATCCCCCCCTCGTGCGGAGACCGTAACCCACTTTCAGGAAGGAAAGTATAGAACCAAATTGTGTCTGGGCCTATTCGCATCCACACCTCCTTTCCTGTTCTGTTAACCAAGGGAGTTCAACTGATTGTGTTCGTTCGCAGAAGAATAAAGAAGTGTTGAACTTTAATGGTGTGGGGCTCATTTCCTAGCAGACATTGTTCAAGGTGACTCTTGGAGGGAGGATCCAGGTGCACAGCACAGACCCGAAGGTAATACAAGAACGTTGCTTATACCGCACTGACACATGTGGTGGAAGCCAGGCGTGATGTCCCCGCTCCCTCCCCTCTAAGATACCCCTAGACAAGAGAAAGACGAGACGAGAGAAAGAGGGGAGTGAGGAGGGCGCTACACTTATATTTTCAGACATTAAATACATAACAATACTAACATCAATTTAAAATCATCACTTTTGTAACATATAAATGTAGATATCAATACTCTACCTGGCTCCATATATCCAAATCTGCCTCCTCAAGGACCTCTGCTTGATCCTCAGAGGAAGCCAGAGCAGGGTTGCTAGGAAGGCTGGAGGGCTGGCTGCAAGGAAGGCTGGAGGGTTGGCTACAAGGAAGGCTGGATTGACCTCTGGGTGGAAGGGTGGACAGAGATTCCCTCACTTCCAGCTGGTCATCCAGAAAAGATAACTTGCTGTAGTACCACAGACTGGGTTTATACACATCATCTGCTGCAGCACCTGACCTCTGGGACTTCAGGACCATATTCCTCTGGGTCCTGTATGTCCCCCTGATGGTAGCAAGTTTGGTTTTAACATCTTGGATAGTTGTTGTGGGTATCTGGGTTTGGACAAATGCAACCAGTGCTGCTGTCCTGGCCGCTTTATTTTTATTGGAACCGCTTTTGGTCTGCCACAGGATAGCGAGTTCCTTCCATCTATCGATGAACTCCCCCATAAATTCAGGATTTTTGAAACTATTCATTTTCTCTGTAAAATCAAGAACCAAGAAAATACATTTGTTTCAGTCAACATTCATCAAATAATCATTTTGGACAGATTTAAGCCCCAAATCTCATCCTCTGAAGAAACCCAAATCCTTAAAATGTTATGTACCTTGGTGAACACGTTCGTTGCTAACTCCCTCTCCCGGCAAATGAACGTATTTTCGACACATGGATATTCGCTTGATATACACTGCGCATGCGTGAAACTCCGCACGCTTTCCCCGCCCCTGACGCTCGATATTGTACTTTCCCCGCCCCTTTTCGCTCGTCGTAGTGCTAAACAACATGGCGGAGACACAGGTGGCTGAGATTACCTCTACAGAGGAGGAAATTCATGAGGAACCCAAATCCAGATCCCGGAGATATAAGGCATCCAACATGTCATTCGAGGAAATGGTGGAGATGGTCGCCATTTTGAGGAGGGAGGATTATGATGCCAAGCATGGGCCGTATAAAAGGCCTAATCTTGTCAAGTCAAAAATTATGGGCAAAGTGGTCAAAACTCTTCACCAAAAATTCAGGGTGTGCAGAACGAAGGAACAGCTCAGAAAACGATGGTCTGATCTGAAGTTGCGGGAGCCCGACCAATACAAAAGAATCAAGAAAGTTTTAGTAAAAAGTAAGTAATTTTCATACATTCTCCCTACTAAAGATTATTACTTGTATTAAGAAGTGTATTTTTGACTTTGATATAGTACAGTGAAAGATAACAACTTTCATGTTCGTCCGCTCAGTAAACGGACGTAGTAAAGCTCTTTCTCCGTACACTTATTAATACAATGTTTTTGGATCATCCAGTGTGAACTCCAAAATGACAAATTATTTTTGGGGGAGCTAATTTTAGAAACAAGTTGAATTATTTTTTTTAGATAACTTTTATTTTTGAATAATTAAAAGGGTATGCATTGTAATGTTAAAGGAAGAGAATGCTCAGCAGCTGATTAAACATCAGAACGCAGTAGTAGAAGTGTGGCCCAAAACCAAAAGATTTTGAGGGTGTCACACACAGGTGATCCAGTGTATATAGTTTGGGGTGTTTCAATGTGTCAAACTTAATTAAATAAAGTATATGTTCTTGTTTTGGCAATGTATCCAATCATGTGTTCAGGTTGTCACCGGGGGTATATTTTAAATTGGACCACGCTTCCAAATAAGCTTTATAAATTCCCTTTCAGGGTATTTTTTGGTATATAATTAATTTATAGCAATTAAACTAAACCTTTTTTTTCAATCTCCATAGGGCTTCAAAAAGCTACGTCAGATGAGCCTATAAATCCAACACCTTCAACAAGACCCCCAGAACCACATGATGTAGAGGAACGTGAAGTTGAGGAAGTGGAAAGTGGCACCACAACAGGTCAGTGTCAAACCAGACAGATGCAGTTTAATAGATGTAGGCCTACATATTCTATAGTACATGTTTTTTTTTTTTATTTAGGTGCTGTTCTGGCCGAAGACCCCGAAAAGTTTACACATCACAGTGCCCAGATCCTGATCCAATACCTAATGGTCTGCTGTCGTGACCTTGAAAAAATAAAGGGAGACTTGATAGAGATCAGGCAAAATACCAAGCGGGTGGAGGAAAGGCTACAAAAGATCATGGCTGTGCTTGGGCGTGTTTAATTTTTTTTATTCAAAAGAACGTTGACCTTGCTGGTTTTTGGAAGGTTTTTGTTGCTTTTCAGCTTTAATGAATAGTACATGTTTACATTTACATTCCAGTTTTTTAGATAGTTTTTTATGCATGGCTGTTCATGCATTTTACCCCCCAAAATAATTTGGATACATCTACATTTAAAAGGAAGTTTTCCATAAAAAAAAAAAAAAAAGGTATTTTCTTAACAAGAATTTGTGTCTTCATTATTGTAAATGTTGTGCAAAGTGAACTAATCAATGTTTTGTGTTTACACTGACAATGAAGGCTATTTAAGAATGCTAAATACACATGGCACTACAAGTGCACTAGGTAAACCCACGAGAAACATAAAAGAATACAAATCTAAAACACAATACCAATATTTTCACATAAAAAAGCTTTATTTAAGCCAAGATTAATTTTAAACATCCTCAGGCATATCAATGGCCCCCCTACCCACAAAATATTCAACATATTTTTGTCTGACATCACATCCGGTTTGGGGGGCCAAGCCTGGACGGCCAGCTTCCAGGGCCACTAAATTCTCTGGATCAACTAATGAGGCCTCAGGCCCACTCAAAGTCAGGTAATTAGAAGAATGCACCCTCAAAAAATTATGGAGCACGCAACAAGTCATTACTACATGGTTCCATTTATAGGGGGCAAGGTGGATGGAGGTGAGGAACAGGCGGAATCGGCTGGCCATGATGCCAAAGGGGTGAGGGTGCGTTGAGGGAATGGCCTCATCAAATGGGGACCCAGGCCAAACGCCTCATCCGCCACAAAAACAAATGGTAGTCCCTCCACATTCTGCTCCGCTGGTGGCAAGGCTAGCTGATCCAATAGGAGCCGTTCCCCAAACTCGGTCTGTGCAAAGACTCCTCCATTTGACATCCTGCCATTTTTGCCAACGTCCACATACAGGAATTCGTAGGTGCCCAACACCACTGCCATCATGATGATGCTGTGGAACCCCTTATAATTATAATAAAAGGATCCCGAATGGGGTGGTGGTACAACCCGAACATGCTTGCCGTCGATGGCCCCTCCACAGTTCGGAAAGTTCCATCGTTGGGCAAACTCAGATGCCACATTCTGCCATTCATGTGGCGTAGAAGGGAACTGTGGAGTTAAATAAAAAATAAATTAATACTTTGAGACAGAAACATTGCAAGCAGATTTTAGAAAACCATTCATGGCCAACATTAGGATAAACAGACAAATTAAAACATTATTAGTAAGCAACAAAAAACCTAAAACAAACCCAAAATAAAAACTGGGGGGGGGTTGAAGATGAGTTGGGGAGATCACAAATGAAGGCTGTAGCACTCTGTATGAAGTTTAACTAAATGTAACATTCCTAGGCAATCTTTAGGGTGCGTTTAGGGTAAAGCACTACAATGGAGCATAGAAAAAAAAATGGAAATGACTAGGCAAGGTGGGTATGGCCCCAGGATAGCATGCTGGAGAGGTTAGGTAAGGCAAATTTAAATGTAGGCCTAAAAAAAAATCCTAAAAATAAAAAAGGCATGTGGAGAAAGGGGACATTCCCTGCAGCTAAGAATCATGGGAATTAGGGACTGATAATAAAACAAAAAAAAAAAAATTAAGCAAAAAATACATACAATGTGATGTTTTAAATAAGAACACTTACAGAGCGCATGCGCGGGGACTCGGAGCAGGACGTGTGCTGACCGAGCTCCTGACACCCCGACCCACCGGAGCTAATAGCAGCGCAGGCAGTCAAGTCCGAGAGCCAGGACCGATCCCACCTTAGTCCCGAGGCGGTGATGAACCATGGAGCACAGGGGCAGCCGGGGAAGGGGCAATATAGACAAGCTACAGCCCAGAGGAGAGCGGGACCTTCCCCTACAGCGCAGCCGCGATCCAAGATGGCGCCCGGCAAGCCAGACACGCGGGGCAGCACCGCAGCAGCCAGATTCGATGGCGCAGCGCAGAGAGGAAACAGGCAGCACAATCCGGAGCCATCCAGAGACCCATTCTCCTCTCAATCCTCAGGAGAGGTTGAGAACGGACAGCGGGGTGAGTCACTTTCACATCCCTCATCCCCAGCCATATACTCTGATGGTCATGACTCTGTACACTCCCCTGCCTCTTCCATGGACAGAAACATGGCAGATCTCACAGAGGTCCTCTTCAGTCAGTCCAGCCAAGGGATGCCACCTCCCCAGATATCACATTATTCCCCTGATGCTGTACTGCTGGGCAGATTCTCCACCATGCTGCAGCAGGAGCTCTCAAAGGCCTGCACATTAATAACCACTGACCTTAAAAAAGATATCCATAGCCTGGGGGAGCGTTTTGAGCTAATTGAAACCAAAGTAGAGGGTACCATCAAGAGGGTCAATCAGAACTCAGCCATGGTAACAGACCTCCAGGATAGATTGGAAGAGGCGTTCACAAAAATCGAAGATTTGGAGAATCGGTCGCGTAGATACAATCTCCGCGTGCGTGGCCTCCCTGAAACTCACACTGATCTGGAAGGGGCTATGAAGGACCTAATGAAAACCCTTATCCCTGATATTGCTGCCCACCAAATGGAAGTGGATCGCGTTCACCGAGCACTGACGGCCCCAAGGGCCGACGGCCCTCCACGAGACATTATTGTCAAGCCGCATCAAGGAAAAGATGATGTTTGCAGCCCGAAACAGGCCGGACTTATCGCTATTTGGAGCACCAATACAGCTTTTCACAGATTTGGCCCCTTCAACGGTCCAGAAACGCAGAAACCTGCGACCATTACTTCAGCTACTCATAGAAAAACAGATTAAGTACAGATGGGCGTTCCCTTTTAAGTTATCTTTCACCTACAAAGGGAAGTCCCACTCCTTTTCCACGTTCCAAGCAGGTGAAGATCTACTGCTTGGTCTCGGTATCATCGCGCGTGACTCTCCGACTTCGTCTCCCCCTCGCCCGGATCATCGTCCCCTCTCTCCGATGTGGCAAGACCGCACGCGCTCACAGACCAGGAATGCTCGCCGGAATACCTGAGTATTGTCGCTCTTTTCTACCCGTACTGGGAGCTGTTAGTGTTTGGTTACACCAGAATGGGCAGGGTTCATGGTTGACTATGGGCCTAACGGGGCCTTCGTTACCGTTCACTGTTTACAAAGTTACTTGACTTCCTGGTTTTCGGAATGACTATCAGCCGGTTATTTTTCAGCCCCAACTAACCCAGACTTGGTCGAACTTTGCTATTTTGCAGTTTGGGGCATTTAGATGGAACGTGATGTGGTTCCCCTACTGGGCGGTGACTCGGGGGCCGGAACGACCGATGGGGACCCTTCCTGCCCCGGCGTCGCCGACCTTGGGAATGCACATCACTATATGTAGCCGGGTATGCTATGCTATACTGAATTGATTGGTTTATGTCATTCCTGATATGACCTTGAATTGCCTGCATAGATAGAGTGTATTCATGTTTGGGTCGGGGTGGTCATACGTGCCACCCAATCGCGAGACTATCTATCCTCTGACGAGGATGGTACCCTTGCACTTAATTTGCCGGATGTTGTCTCCGGCAGGGGTTATTCCCCATACCTTCGTGCATCAGTTAGGATTGTTCTACACTGGTTGTTTGGGCCTAAGGCCTATGTACGTATTTCTATGTTGTTTTTATTTTTGTTTTTCTGCTTCTCTAATGCCTTCTCTTCTTTTTCCTTCCCCCTCTCTCTTTGGAGCCTTGAGTCAGCGCCCTTCCCGCAAGCCGCAGTCTGAGAGATTACTCAGCCGAATAGTCTTTGTTTTCGAAGCCCCTCCCACTTCATCCGCTGCGCAAGGTAAGAGTGCTCTGCCCTACCACGATGGCCGCCACATATAGCACAGATTACTCGATAGTTAGCCATAATGTACATGGATTTAACTCCCCAACTAAGAGAACTAAGGCTTTCCAGTTTTATTGTAGACAGAAGGCTGAAGTCCTCCTATTACAGGAAACTCATTTTTCTAACGTATCAGCGCCCCGTTACCTCAATGTGAAGTATCCACAGTTTTATCTAGCAGGGGGTCGGGAAAAAAAGGGGGGTGTAGCTATCTGTTTTTCGAGACGGACCCCCTTTACCCCCATCTCTATTGTTAAGGACAAGGGGGGTAGGTATATTATGGCAGTGGGGCGGCTCCATGACCAGGAGGTGTCCTTTGTATCGTATTATGCCCCAAATACTGGACAGCCAGAATTCTTTAGCAAAATGCTGAAGATTTTAATGCCCAAAGTTCAGGGTCAGATCATTATGGGGGGCGATAGTAATATTCCCTTGGACAGGACTATGGATAAGTCTGACTCCTCTAAACCGATTTTAAAGCGCCCACCGACTGGAAGTAGCAAGGTTGCGCGTCTGTTTCATCTCCATGACCTCATTGACGCCTGGCGAGAAAACAACCCTACGGTCAGAGACTTTACACACTTCTCGCAGGCCCATCATACTTACTCTAGGATTGATCACCTTTTAGTACGCACACCTTTGCTCCTATTTATTAAGTCAGTTAAGATCTTATCTACCCCTTGGTCAGATCATTCCCCGATCAAACTCTCTACTACAGGGTTGTGGACTAAATCTAGACCCTCCCCATGGAGACTCAATGTGAGCCTGCTGAATGACCCTATAATCTATTTAGAGATACAAAAAGAAATACGAGAGTACTTTAGACTTAATAAGGCGTCCGATACATCCCCTGCAATTAACTGGGTTGCCCACAAAGCTGCGATTCGCGGCATCTTGCTACAAGTTGCGGCCAGGATTAAACGCGATAGGGAACAGACAAATAAGCTTCTAGAAGCAAACTTAGCGGAGTTACTGAGCGAACAGCATAAGAATCCCCGGGTGGATATAAGGCATAAAATTGACGAGGCTCGATTAGCACTCAATCTTAGTTTGACCACACAAGCGGAGAAACACATTAGCTGGTCAAAACATAGGTTCTACACAATGGGAGATAAACCAACCACAATGTTAGCTAGAAAGCTGGTTCCTCGACCGTACACGCCGACTTTGCCTAAACTAAGATTATCCACGGGCCTTACCTCCCAGAACCCTGAACGGATAATTGGGGAATTTCACAAATTTTACGCTAAGCTGTATGGAACGCAGGACAAATTTGATCCATCCGGAGCGAATAAATTCTTTCGTGACTTACAGCTGCCTAAATTAACACAAACCCATGCGGAGCTGATGGACGGAGCTTTTACAGAGCCTGAAATCAGAGCTGCAATCAAAACTTTACACCCTACTAAGGCCCCTGGTCCAGATGGCTTCCCAGGTCACTATTACAGGAAGTATCAAGATCTTCTTGCCCCGCATCTCTGTACTTACTTTAATGACCTGAGAAGCGGTAGTGGGCTCCCCTGCCATGAAAATGTAGCCTATATAAGTGTTATCCCGAAGCCGGGGAAGGATCATGGAGACTGTACAAACTACCGCCCAATTTCCTTGATCAATACGGATCTGAAGATCCTGACCAAAATACTGGCCCACAGACTCAATACTTTTCTTCAGTGTTATATCCACCCTGACCAAGCGGGTTTTGTCCCGACAAGACAGGCATCAGACCAAACCCGCCGGTTAATTAACCTCATCTCGGCGGTACAGTCTAACTGGGACGGAAAGGGGACTAGGAGGGGAATGTTACTTTCATTGGATATCCAGAAGGCGTTCGATTCCATATCTTGGGACTATCTCTTTGATGTTCTCACTCGCTTTGGATTTGGGGGGCGCTTTCTGGATCTCCTCCATGTGTTATATGATTCCCCTAGTGCCTCACTAATGCTCAGAGGATATACATCCCAATCATTCCCAATCAGAAGAGGAACGAGACAGGGTTGCCCGTTGTCACCGTTATTATTCGCTCTGGCGATTGAGCCGCTAGCGATTAAAATTCGCGCATGCAGGGATATTCAGGGCATTTATTGCGGAGACTATGAACACAAGTGTCTACTCTTTGCAGATGACTTGTTGCTGACCTTGACTTCACCGATTACATCCCTGCCTAATTTAAATGCTATTTTGCAACCTTTTTCTGACATATCTGGGTTGGCAATCAATCATAGTAAGTCAAGGGCACTGAACTTATCTTTGCTAAGCTCCACCCAGGCTACGCTCGAAAAATCATTTCGATTCCGATGGGAATCAACAGCTCTCCCCTATTTAGGCATACAACTGACCTCATCAGTCGGCAAGTTGTACAAAGGGAATTATCCGGCTCTTTTTAAACGGCTGACTGAAGACTTGGCTAAGTGGCAGGTTCACCCACCATCGTGGTTTGGCAGACTTCACTCGATTAAAATGAATGTTCTACCCCGATTACTGTATTTTTTCCGCACCTTGCCAGTCTCATTGGCCCGTGAAGACCTTAAACGATTCCAGAATAAAGTTCTGCAGTTTATTTGGGGTGACAAGAGACCCAGGGTGAATAGGCGCACTCTATACGCATTGAGGCGGAGGGGGGGACTTGGACTACCAGACTTATTAAAATATTTTTATGCAGCTCAGGTAGCGCAACTCAGGAGGTTCCATTCCCAACGGGCACAGGCCATTTGGATGGCTATGGAATCCTATTCTTGCCGTCCCAAACCAATTTCTCATATTTTGTGGCTCCCTATTAAGGAACGACCGGCAGTGCTGTGCCCTACTTTATCTATGTCTTTGGAAATATGGGACAGACTCTCCAGATCTTACAAATTCAAGTCTCCCCATTCCCCACTAGCACCCCTGCTTCAGAATAGTGCATTCACCCCGGGTCTCGCCCCACTAGCGTTCGATTGGTGGACTAATAAGGGTTTCATTGCCATTGCGGACCTCTGTGATCATCGGGGTATGCTGTCCGAAAGGACTATGACTGACAGGTATCATATGCCCCCAGCAGAAAGTTATAGATTTGCACAAATCTCGCATTGGGTACAAACCTTGGCTCGAAAGAGTGACCTAGCGACCCTAACTTCCATGGAACATTTATGCAAAAACTATGATAAAATCAAGGGGCATTTATCTGCTATATATTCGATATTGCTGAACACATCGACAAAGCTAAACTATATGGTTCACTGGGAGACCGACCTGCAGGAAACCCTAGATTTGGATGAATGGCATGGGATAGCCGAAACGGCATCTCGTTCGCTCATCAACACTTCAATAATTGAGGCTAATTATAAGGTTCTGCTGAGGTGGTATATGGTGCCGGTCAGCCTTGCAACTTTTGTGCTAGGGGCTACCCCGCTATGCTTTAGAGGATGTGGCCAGGTGGGCACCACCTATCATATTTGGTGGACGTGCCCTAAGGTTAGAAGGTTCTGGATCAGGATATATAATTTTGTTTACTCTCTCACCCAACTAAACCTGACTAAATCAGCTAAGCAAGCACTACTGGGAGGTGGAGATGTGGGGGCCTCTAAATCCAGCAAGCGGCTTTTGACATTTATATTTATTTCAGCCAGAATCACCATTGCTAGGAACTGGAAATCAGCAGCTCTGCCATTCGAGCAGTTTAAAGGCAAATTGTCTTGGTTGATGCTAAACGAACATCTGACCGCATTGGCCCAAGATAAAATGAAGCTGTTTCATAAAGTATGGGACCCATGGCTTTGCTGCCTCACAAATGACCCTAAGATGTTTGCAGCTTAATTTTCGAATTGAGTTGGGAATGTCCGGGTGCTGAATCGGGGCTCCCCCCCTCCCCCTATTCCCCCTTCTCAACTGTTCTTTCCTTGCTCTGTCTCCTCCCTTCCATTCTCTTGTTTCTGTTCTCTTTTTATTTTATTTTATTTATTTATTTATTTTTGTTTTTTGTTTTTTTGTCTAATTTTTTATTTTTTTTGTCTATTTTTGGAGTCGGATCTAGACCTTTGAGGTTGTACGGCTCCCTGTTTTTCTAAGCTCCTAAGGGGCCATGGTTGGTCTAGATGGACCTCTGGGCTACCCGCACGGACGGTGGAGTAGCGCCCCCGCGAGAGGTGGATGGGGGGGCGGCTCTCCTGGGTGGGTGGTTCAGATGATAAGATTTGGGATGTGAAGAGGGGTCAATAGCTCTGCGGAGCGGTGGACTTATATGAGCTATTAAGTGATGATATCTCACTATGGCATGAACCCCTACAAGCAGAGATTTACTGTGTTGCCCCGAGTGTCGATTGATACTGTACAATGTTATGTTGCGATTTTTCCGCATTTTGTATGACAAAAACTTGAATAAACATATTGAAACATAAATAAGAACACTTACCTTAATATAGTCCTCCTGCAAAACTTGAAGGATGGCAGAACAAGTCTCTGGTATAATGATACCCAGAGCCTGGGGGGATATGCCTGTGGAGAACTTTAGGTCCTGCAGGCTTCTCCCAGTCGCCAGGTATCGCAACGTGGCGATGAGCCTCTGCTCAGCACTGATGGCTTCACGCATAACGGTGTCCTGCCTGGTAATGTAGGGGGGCACCAAAGCCAACAGATGCTGAAATACGGGGTCAGATATCCTGAGAAAATTCCTGTAGTCCTCAGGATTATTCTCCCTGGTCTCCCACAACAAAGGCATGTGACAGAACTGGTGCCGCTGGAGCAACCAATTCTGTGTCCATGAACTCCTCCTCACCCTGTTCATGGCCTGGAGTCGGGATACAGCATGAACCCCTGCACCAACTACAGCACGAACTCTATGACGAGTACGTAGCCGCAACATGGCTAGATAACGGTCGGCACCTCAGAACGAACTAGAAGAACGAACGGAAGAACAGCAAGGCCTATGAAGAACAAGCTGAAAAACAGGAACGAGCAGACAAGAACGCACTGAATAAACAGATACGAACTGACTACAAGCACTGCAAGACAGATACGAACCCACAGGCACAATCTGAACTCCAGAAAATGATCTTGAAAGCACGAAGACTGAAAAGCACGAATCGTCTCTCACCAAACTTTTACTAACACGCGGTAACACGAAATTAGCAAAAGCGTCCCAAAGGGTGGCGTCATTAGAACGAAACTTCCCCTTTATAGTGCCATCGTACGTGTTGTACGTCACTGCGCTTTGCTCGAGCGTTTTTTTTAATGATCGTGTGGATGCAAGACAGGCTTGAGAGGAAACATGATAAAAACGACGAGAAAAACGTTGGTTAAAAAAATGGCATTACGTGTGTACGCCGCATTAGAGTGTACGTAAGGAACGAGCAGCGCCACACCCCACCACAAAATTTGTTTTCAGTTCTACAATAAAGTCCATGGCTATGTGCATCCAAGGATGTTAAGGGACAGGCAAGGGTAGGAGTAGTTCAGAGAGCTTAAACTTTGAGGACTTAGAGCGAGCACAGGTTTCGCAAGCTTTTACATATAAACAGGAGTCCTTACGGAGAGGGCCAGTAGTTTGTTAGTTTTAATGTAATTCTGGAGGCAGGTCTAGGGCCAGGACATAATCTCCCCTGTAGCCCAATCTATGTTCGAGTTATGGAGTCTAAGCCAAGGATAACCTAGAATAAAGGGGATAATCAGGAAATGGTATTAAGTAGAGGCTGATTATCTCCTTATGAAATTGCCCAATGGTCAGAGTAATAGGTACTGTGCTTAAGGTGACTAGGCCCATGGACAAGGGAGAGTTATGGTATGCTAGGTCCCTATCAATGAAATTGCTAGCAGCACCAGAATCTATGAAGGCTGATCTCGGGGGGGGAACCTGACCCATTATAGTCTAGAGAAGCTGACCCCCCCGCACTAGACTCTTGGTATTTCCCAGATTATTAGGACAGCTGGTGGCACAGTAGCTGTGGTTGCCACAGTATAAGCAGAGTCCCTGAGATCTTCTTCTAGCTTTTTCCTCAGAGGACAAATGAGTAGCACCAATTTGCATGGGCTGGATAGGGTGAGGGGACCCAGGAAGGGCTGATGGAGAAGTGGCGGGCAGAGTGCGAGGGGACAAGGGAACAAACCTCTCTGCACGCCTTTACCATAAACGCCTGTCTATTTCGGATGGCTACTTGCATGGCTTTATTCAACAACTTTGGTTCAGGGTAGTGTACTAAGGAGGTCTATTGGACAATTATATGACCGGTGGGGAGAAAGTGGGGGGAGAAAGAACAGAAAAGAGGCTTCTAAGAGAAGACGTCAGCAAAGTCAGCATAACAGGTAGGGAGAGCTGGGACTGTGAGAAATCAAGGAAATAGTTTTAGCAATTCCTGGGTGCCCGGCAGTCTTAGCATCATGAGCTTCCGAAAGCACTTTAAGCCTAAGATGGAGGGGAACAAACAGCTTTCATGGGGGTAGATTGGATGGAGCAGTAAACTGAACCTTTAAAATAGAGTCCGAAAGGTCAGGCAAAAGGGCCCCTATAACTTTTACTGCAGGTAAGATATTATAAATCTTAGATGAAGTTCCCAAACAGGGCTCAAAACTGTGGGACAAGTCTGCCTTGGCATTATTAGAACCAGGACAGTAGGTAATAGTGAAATCAAAGCGGGTAAAGAAGAGGGACCAATGGGCCTGACGAGAGTTAAGGCACTTGGCCGTCTTAATGTTTTCCAGATTCTTATGGTCAGTATAAACTACAAATGGATAATAAGCCCCCTCCAGCCAGTGTCGTCATTCCTCAAGGACGCATTTGATGGCTAAGAGTTCCCGGTTCCCAATGTCATAGTTGCAGTTTTTTCAGTCAATCATGCGTTTACATAATACTCTGTTTTTTTATTTTATGTATCATGTGCAAATATGGAATTTTTATTTTATGTCTATTATATGCCCATCAGCTCCTCATATCTGCTATGCACCATGTCATATAAACAAGACCAAGGATAAATCCAAGGAAATATCCAAGGTTTACTCACCGGCCACCCCGCTGACAACCGAATAAACCTATTTAACAGTATGCGTTAAAACAGGGGTTTAGTCTGCACACATTTCCAAATACATGCCTAAGCCACAGAGCCTTGTCACGGCACCCTGGTATCTGTGGTCCTATCTCTAGCTTATGAGAGACTCCACAATGGAAGCACATGCATTGTGATGGATAGGTGGAGGTCAGGTGGACTGAAGGGAGCCCATTCATTCTTAAAGGTACATGAGCACATTGAACACCCAGCAAATCGCACAATGGCTGCAAAGGTGTCAGTGCGTCCCATGTGCATTTTTATGAATTAACTTCCTCTTTATTATGCAATTTATTTATTTATTTATATTTATTTTTGTCCAAACACACATCTCACTCAAAGTCCCAAATGCCCCCCTTTTCTCTTCCCAATGTCATAGTTTAGCTCTGCACTGGAGAACTTCCAGGAAAAAAAAAGCACAGGGATGTAGCTCCTTAGACGAAGACGACCGATGGGAAAGGATTTCTCCTACACCGACATCAGAGGCATCAACTTCCACAGTAAATGGCATTGTGGGGTCAGGATGGGTCAATACAGGTACTGAGACAAAGGCAGATTTAAGTTTTTGAAAGGCAGAAATGGCCTCGGGTGACCAAACGCCAGCATTGGCTCCTTTCTTAGTTAGGGCAGTAATTGGTGCAACAATGGTGGAGAAATTCCTAATAAACTTCCTATAGAAGTTGGCAAAGCCCAGGAAACGTTGCACTGCTTTTACATCTCAATTTACTCTTCTTCTTCTCTCAGTGATCATTACAATCACATCCGTGCAGTCATGTCAAAACTCCGGCAACACTCTCTGTATGCAAAACATTCTAAATTTACTTTTCATGTCTTGGAAGTACCTTTCCTGGGATATATACTGTCCAACACTGGGATTGCCATGGATCCTGCCTAACACTACCCCTCCTAGATGCCGAATTTATCCTCTGTCACTACCTAAGACCCAGGCCATGAAAATCTATGTTCAGGAAAATTTGGGGAAGGGGTTCATTCGCCCATCCACGTCCCATGCCGGGACGGGGTTCTTTTTCGTTGAGAAAAAAGATAGATTGATGTGATTATATGTCAGTATTACATTGTATATCCCTGTATGTTGTGGTCGTTCAGGTGCTTATCTAATAGTTTTTTGAAACTATCGATGCTCCCCGCTGAAACCACCGCCTGTGGAAGACAATTCCATATCCTTACTGTTTTTACAGTAAAGATCCCTCTAGGCAGTTTAAGGTTAAACCTCTTTTCTTCTCATTTTAATGAGTGGCCACGTGTCTTATTAAACTCCCTTTCGCTGAAAAGTTTTTAGTTTTTTTTTGTTTCACAAAGTTCTATTGAGAGAATATAAAAACACATTACAACTTTACATTATTTAGACACAAAGTCGTGTTACATATAACATTAATGTTGTAAACGAGTTAACAGTATTATATGGAAACTATATGGTTACATGCAATATTGAAGTTATTAGTTTAAGCAAATGATCATCTAAGTTTTAGGCATTCCTATATAGAAGTGATGCTTATATTATTACAAAATGTAACACAATGGGGAGGGGGGAAAAAGAAAGAAAAAGAAAAAGAAAAAAAAGTGGGAAGAGGGGACGGGGAGAGTAAATAGGTGGGTTGTGGTTACTGTATTATATACTCAGACCTTTTTATTAGATTTTTTTTTTTTTTTTTTTTTTTATCCTGATTGGATTCTATTATTAATTGATTATAGTTTTATATGTCTGGGAGTTTTTGAATTCTATCCATTTGTACCATGTTGCTGCAAATTTGGTTATTTTTTCCTGCGATATGCTTATGAGTTCTTCTATTTTTTCCATGTTGTTTAATCTCCGAAATTATTCTTTCTTTAATGGTGTAGTGTTTGTATGCCTGTGGCATGGGATACAGTGTCTTGCTGCATTTATCATAAACATAGTTAATGATTTTAAGATCTCTTGAAGTGTAACAGGTATTTTGCTGGTTCAAATCTAATGCCGCGTACACACGATCGATTTTCTTGACAGTTAAAACACCGTCGAGAAAACACCGTCGAGAAAATCGACGGGAAAAACGAGGGAACGGCTTGGTTCCCTACACACGTCCATTTTTCCCGAAATTTTTTTTTTGGTCGCGAAAAACGACCGTGTGTGGGCTCCGTGGTTCCTATGGGAAAACTGCCGCGGAAAAAAACGACGGGAATCACGACGAGAAAAATTAGAGCATGTTCTAATTTTTCTCGTCGTGATTAATGCAGTTTTTCCCGTCGGGAAAAATGACAAAAAGCCCACACACGGTCGTTTTTCTTGTTAAAAAAAATAAATAAAATTTTTCCAGATGGGAAAAATGATCGTGTGTACGTGGCTTTAGATTTTCCGAGGTTATTGATATAATGGTTTTGTGTACTGTTTTCCAGAAACACTGGATTAGGAAAAGTTTTATCCCTATTGTGGGGTCACCAGTATGGTATTTGTAAATTGAAATCATATCCCCTCTCAAGCGTCTCTTCTCCAGACAGAATAAGTTCAGTGCTCGTAACCTTTCTTCATAACTAATGTTTCCAGTCCTCCTTTATCAGTTTTGTTGCCCTTTTTTGTACTCGCTCCATTTCCAGCACATCCTTCCTGAGTATCCAAACAAAAGAACTCGCTGCTCCAGGTGAGATAGGAAGCCTCATGATTAAACAGGTGCCCGCCCCGGCTCGCTCCCGCATATAACCAACAATGAAAGAGATGGCTGCACTTCAGGATCAATCAAAATTCTTTAATATCCGAACATCCCAGGTGTTACAAACAGACAGGCAGGTAGACTAGTTTCACACACTAACAGGTGCGCTTATTCCTTACACAGAAGAGTCAGCATTGTCATCCTTCTATACCCCTACCCAATTACATGGCAGGTGATACAAATCATTGGTTTGCAGACTTTGACACATGTGATTCACATAAAAACTAGGGATGAGCTTCTTGTTTGAGTCGAACCCATGTTCGACTTGAACATCGGCTGTTCGATTGTTCGACGAAGGTCGAACATTATGGGCCGTTCGCGCAAAATTCGAGTGGCGCGTCACGGCCCATAATTCACTGCGGCATCGCAGTACATTGCTGGCTGATGATTGACCAAGCATGCACTATGACCCGCATGCTTGGCCAATCACAGCGCCGTCTGAACAGAGAGCCGTAATTTTCCCAAAGCCAGGGTGGCTTTGACCAATTATGGCTCAGGGGGTTTAGTACACGCCCCACACTATATAAGGCCGCCGGCTCGGCAGCCTTGTGTAGTGTGTTGGAGTTGTGAAACGAGAGAGTTTACAGAGACAGACAGTGTCATTTATATTGAGTTAGATAGAGCAGGCAGGAGAGTCAGTTAGCTGCAGTTACAGTGTGTAGAGGATATATATGCATCCTAGGTGTTGTATATATATTTATACACTGTATTCAGTTTAGTTAGATCCGTTCCTGGTTTTCTCTATACTGTGACAGGCAGGCGGGTGATTGTGCTAGCTGCAGACAGTCAGTGTTTCACTTAGTTTACTGTGTGCTTTGCATAGCGTTCACCTAAAGCTTACCTGAATACAGTTAGTGAGTGACTAATAGTGGTGTTCTCATAATTAAACCACAGGCAGAGAGCTGCAAGTATTTTCAGTGTACTGTGTCCCTCTGTGCACAATTTTCATCTAAAACTAACTGCTGCTGCTTTTCCCATACTAATACCACAGCAGGCAGTTGATTCTAATAGCTGCATTATCCGTACAGACAAATATGTATGTATATATATATATATATATATATATATACACACACACCCCACCTTTGTGCAGCTACATCTCACTGCAGGCCATTAGTATGTCTGGAAGGCAAACAAGGAGAGGCAGACAGTCACGAGGCAATGAAAGAGGGCAAGCAGGCTCTATGTCTAGAGGCAACAGTGCTGCTGGTTGTGGACATGGTGCATCCTCATCAGCACGTGGCCATGGGACACGCTTGTCCTTCTTTTCGGCAGCTGGCCATGTTAAGCAGCAACATGCCCAAGACTTGGTAGAGTGGATGACCAAGCCAGGCCTCCTCCTCCTCATCCTCTCTCATCCAGGCTCAGGGTACTTTGTCTGGCAAAGCAGCTGCCAAAGCGGCCTCTTCCCCCGGCTCAATGGCATCAGTCACGTCTTCCCTAGCCCCACCACCATGTCCTCCTGAGGAGTCCCCCGAACTGTTTGACCACAGTGTTGGGTACATGCTCCAGGAGGATGCCCAGCGATTTGAAGGCTCCGATGATGGAACCCAGCTGGAGGAAGGCAGTAACGTGAGCTCAGAGAGAGGGGGTAGTAACGTGAGCCCAGAGAGAGGGGGTGCCCAACAAGGACAGCTATCTGGCAGTCATGTTCCCCCAGCTGCAGCATACTGCCAGATTGGCTCCAGTGATGAGGAGGGAGGGGATGATGAGGTCACCGACTCCACGTGGGTGCCTGATAGGAGAGAGGAGGAGGAGGAGGAGGCACATCTCCAACGAGGCAGGATGCCCTCCAGGTGCCAGCTTAAGGGCAGCACACCGACCGCATCACACCGCAGAGCTCCGCATGTGCAGGGTGCTGCTGTCTCTGCGCATTATTCCAAAAGTTATTTGGTGTGGGCCCTTTTTCAGAGGTGTGCAGCAGATCGCACCGTTGCCATTTGCAACATATGTCTAAAGCGTATCTCGCGTGGCTAAAACATCAGCCGCTTGGGCACCACGTGCTTGACCAGACATATGTTGACCTGCCATGCAGTCTGTTGGCAATCGTACCTAAAAGACCCACACCAAAGAACAAAGTGGACCTCTCCTTGCTCCTCATCAGCTGGCATCTCCAACTCCACTATACCTTCAGTCCTCTCTGAAACCTGCACTGAGAGGAATGAAGGTGTAGAATTCGGTGTGTCACAGCCAAGTACTTGCGGACAATCTGCTATCGGTACACCGACGTCCGATTGTACCAGGCAAATTTCCCTGCCCGAGCTGCTGCACCGCCGAAAGAAGTTCGCTCCCAGCCATTCACATGCCCAGTGATTGAATGCTAGCTTGGCTAAATTGCTAGCACTTCAACTGCTGCCTTTTCAGTTGGTAGACTCTGACCCCTTCCGTGAGTTTGTTGAATGTGCGGTTCCTCAGTGGCAGGTTCCCAAACGCCACTTTTTCTCACGGAAGGCGATTCCGGCTCTCTACCGGCATGTGGAAGGCAATGTCCATGCCTCGCTGGAGAGGGCGGTCAGCAGTAAGGTGCATATTACCGCTGACTCATGGTCCAGCAGGCATGGAAAGGGACGTTACCTATCTTTCACGGCACATTGGGTGACTCTGCTGGCAGCTGGGAAGGATGCAGGACAAGGTGCAGTAGTGTTGGAGGTTGTTCCGCCACCACGCCTCCAAAATTTTACTACTGGTGATTCTGACACACCTCTCTCCTCCACCCCCCCCTCTTCTTCCTCCATGGCCTCTACCTGTGCTTTGTCCTCGGAACCAGCGGTGCTCCGTAGGCATTCAAGGGGCTACGCAAGTACGCAGGAAAAAGATGCCATGCGGTGCTTGAGCTGGTGTGCTTGGGGGACAGGAGCCACACTGGGGCAGAGATTCTGTCAGCTCTGCAGGGGCAGGCTCAGAGGTGGTTGACGCCACGCCAGCTTAAGCCAGGAAAGGTGATTTGCAACAATGGCACCAACCTCCTCTCCGCCCTCCGACAGGGACAACTGACCCATGTGCCCTGTTTGGCTCACGTCCTTAACTTGGTGGTGCAGCGGTTCTTGGGCAGGTACCCGGGCTTACAGGAGATCCTGAAGCAGGCCAGGAAACTCTGTGGGCATTTCCGCCGGTCATATAATGCCAGTGCTCGGCTGGCTGACTTGCAAAAGGATTACAACCTGCCCAAGAACCGCCTAATCTGTGATATGCCCACCAGGTGGAACTCTACATTGGCCATGTTGCAGTGGCTGCACACACAGTAGAGGGCCATCAATGAGTATCTGTTGCAATATGGCACCAGGACAGTGTCAGGGGAGCTTGGATTTTTCCCCACGCCAGTGGGCCATGATCAGGGATGCATGCATTGTCCTGGCACCATTTGAGGAGGCCACGAGGATGGTGAGCAGTGACAGCGCATGCATCAGTGACACTGTCCCTCTTGTCCATCTGTTGGAGCACACACTGCGTGGAATAATGGACAGAGCACTTGAGGCAGAACAGAGGCAAGAAGAGGAGGACTTCCTTACCTCTCAAGGCCCCCTTTATCCAGACAGTGTTCCTGCTGGCCCGGCTATCACACAGGAAGAGGACGAGGAGGAGGATTATTGTGTCAGCATGGAGGTGGAGCCTAGCACTCAGCATCAGCAGCAGTCTTCAAGGGATCAATTACAGTCCCAAGACACCCATGGACTTGTACGTGGCTGGGAGGAGGTGGCTGCGGATCATGTCGTCCTCAGTGACCCAGAGGACTCTGCACCGAATGCCTCAGCAAACCTATGCTGCATGGCCTCCCTGATCCTGCAAAGCCTGTGCAAGGATCCTCGTATTCGTGCGATCAAGGAGAGGGATCATTACTGGCTGGCAACCCTCCTTGATCCACGTTACAAGGGTAAGGTTGCGAACCTTATCTTGCCGTCGCAGAGGGAAACATCTTCGGGAGGCCTTGCAGAAAGGTCTGTGCAACGTGTTCCCAGAGACTGGGAGGTTACAAATTCCTGGTCCTGGACAACGTGTTACTGAGGCTCCGGTCAGTCCAAGAAGGAGTGGTGGAGAAGGTGGCCGTCTGACCGATGCGTTCAGACAATTTTTTAGTACGTAGCCCCAAGGTATGATCGCTTCCAGCAACCATCGCCAGGGTCTGGTTTACATGGTGCAGGAATACCTAGGGGCAAGATCAGACTTGGACACCTTTCCCACCAAAAATCCTCTGGGTTACTGGGTCTTGAGGATGGATCACTGGCCAGAGCTTGCACAGTATGCAATTGAGTTACTGGCCTGTCCTGCATCCAGCGTTCTTTCGGAACGTACATTCAGTACTGCTGGAGGCTTTGTAAAGATCACTGTGTGTGCCTGTCCACCAACTCGGTCGATCGACTGACATTCAAAAAAATGAATCAGTCTTGGATCACCACCAGCTACCAAGCACCTGATGCTGATGTAACCGAATCATTTTTTGGGAAATGTCAGATCCCTTCAAGACTGCCTATGCTGATGCTGAGTGACTATCCTGTTATGCTGAGTGACTATCCACTTTCTCCACAATAATCATGCTGATAGCTTGAAAGAACATTTTTGGTTCTGGGCACTGCCACCAGTGGCTAAGGCCCAATTTTTCAGCCCCTGTTTAACAGGGGCGTGTATTTACAATTTTTGATGCAATGCTTTGCAGCAGGGCTCATTGCTGCGCTCCAAGTACTGTATCTGTGAGGGGTTGCAGTGTTGTGGCACCAGCACCAGTGCCTAAGGCCCAATTTTTCTGCCCCTGTTTAACAGGGGCGTGTAATTACAATTTTTGATGCAATACTTTGCAACAGGGCTCATTGCTGCGCTCCAAGTACAATATCTGTGAGGGGTTGCAGCGTTGTGGCACCAGTGCCTAAGGCCGGGTTCACACTGGGGCGACAAACGCCAGGTACACCCCCAGAGAAAAAAGGAGGTGAAACAGGTGTTACAAGTCCTCGAAAAAATAGGATTTTTATAACAGCTTACCTGTAAAATCCTTTTCTTGGAGTACATCACGGGACACAGAGCGACATAGTCATTACTAATGGGTTATATAGATACCGTCAGGTGCTGGCACTGGCAACTTCCAAAACTGGAAGTACCCTCCCCTATATAAGCCCCTCCCATCCGGGAGCACCTCAGTTTTGTAGCAAAGCAATAAGTGTCCCCAAAGAGGGGCGGGAGCTCTGTGTCCCGTGATGTACTCCAAGAAAAGGATTTTACAGGTAAGCTGTTATAAAAATCCTATTTTCTTTCTCGTACATCACGGGACACAGAGCGACATAGTCATTACTAATGGGATGTCCTAAAGCAATGCCAAATGAGGGGGGGGATACACCATATATAAGCTGAGCGCTATCAGACATGAGGATCTTTTGCGGCCTGCAACACACTGCGCCCAAAGGCGACATCCTCCTGACTTCTAACGTCCACCTGGTAGAACCTAGTAAACGTGTGAACTGAAGACCATGTTGCGGCCTTACAGATTTGAGCCAGGGAGGCCTGGTGATGCACTGCCCATGAAGTTCCAACTGCTCTCGTGGAGTGCGCTCTAACTTTGAACGGAGGCGGTCTCCTTCTCAAGCCATAGGCTTGTATTATGACCTGTCGAATCCACTTGGCTAAAGTAGATTTCGACGCTGCCTGACCCTTTCTGGGGCCTTCCGGCAGAATAAACAAAGTATCCGTTCTGCGAATCTGAGCAGTGGCTTTTAGATAAGCTTTAACTGCTCTTACTACATCCAAAGAATGCAATAAATTTTCCTCTACCGAAGTAGGTTTGGGGAAAAAAGAAGGAAGAACCACATCTTGGTTCAAATGAAAACCTCGATACCACCTTAGGAAGAAAGGCTGGATGAGGGCGTAACACTACTCTATCCTTATGGATAACCAGATATGGCTCCTTACAGGACATAGCTGCTAATTCTGACACTCTTTTAGCCGAACAAATGGCTACTAGAAAAATCAATTTCCTGGTAAGAAGAACCAGGGAAATATGCTGTAATGGTTCAAATGGTTGTTTCTGTAGAACCGACAGAACCAAGTTTAGATCCCATGGACATATGGGAATATTAACCGGAGGACTAATACGCATCACTCCTTGTATAAAGGCTTTGACTAGTGAATGCGAAGCCAAGGGCCTTTGAAAAAATATTGACAAGGCCGAAATCTGACCCTTGATAGTACTCAAGGCAAGCTTCCTATCTACAGCCCATTGTAGGAAGTCCAGAATCCTACCTATTACGTATTTACGTGGATGCCATTTCTTGGCCTCACACCAGGCGATGTACGCCTTCCAGATTCTATAGTAGATCTGCCTGGATACCGGCTTCCTGGCATTGATCATGGTAGATACCACAGCATTAGAGAGCCCTCTCTTTTTTAGAATGTGGGCTTCAATAGCCAGGCCGTCAAACCTAGGGCTGGTAAGGAAGGGTGGTATATCGGTCCTTGCGAAAGCAGGTCCGGACGATGTGGGAGGGTCCAAGGACTCCCCACAGACATCTTTACAATCTCCGCATACCATGCTCTTCGGGGCCACGCTGGAGCCACCAGAATCACTGGTTTCTTTTCTACCCTGATTCTGCGGAGTAATCGAGGTAACAATTGTGGCGGTGGGAATGCATATATCAGCTTGAACTGATCCCAAGGGAACACTAGGGCATCCGAGCCGCAAGCTAGGGGATCCCTTGTCCAAGAGACAAACCTGTCCACTTTTGTATTGAATCTGGATGCTAGCAGATCTACATCCGGTGTTCCCCACCGCTGACATATTGTCCGGAAAACCTCGGGATGAAGGGACCATTCCCCTGGGCATAATTGTTGGCGACTTAGAAAGTCCGCCTTCCAATTCTCCACTCCTGGAATGAATACCGCAGATATGGCTGGGACATATTTTTCTGCCCATTTCAGGATGTAATTTACTTCCCTCTGGGCTGCACGACTCCTGGTGCCCCCCTGATGATTGAATTCTGACAGGGGACCCTTGGAGTTTGGATGTTCATGCTACTAGGGCATACCGGGCTGCTCGTATCTCTAAGAGATTGATGGGCAGGGCCTTTTCTGCATCCGACCATCTGCCCTGAAGAGACTATTGCTCCAGTACTGCTCCCCAGCCTATAAGGCTGGCATCTGTAGTGACCACCTTCCAAGAAATCAGACTGAAGGATTTCCCTTTTTCCAGATTCTGGGGAACCAACCACTAACGGAGGCTCTTGCGAACGGAAGGGGACAAGGACATTGTAAGTCTAGGGCCTGAACTTTTTTGTTCCAAGCTGACAGTATGGCCCCCTGCAAATTCCTTGAATGGAATTGACCGTAGGGTACTGCTTCGAATGATGCCACCATTTTTCCCCAGCAGCCTTATGCACAGGCGTATGGACGGCTGTCTTTTTTGTACCCACTAAGTGGATCAAATCTTTCAAAGACAACACCTTTCCTCGAGGCAAGAATATTTTTCTCTGGCCTGAATCCAACCTTAGCCCCAAGTATTCCAGACTTTTGACTGGTTTTTAGGGCTAACTTGTCTCGGTTGATAATCCAACCGTGAGATTCCAGATACTTGATTGTCTTGTGAACGACCACGTCTAGTTTTTTCACTGAGTGGTCTATCAGCAACAAGTCATCTAGATATGCCATTATCATTACACCTTGTGTTCCTAGATTGGCCAATAAAGGGCCAGAATTTTTGTAAACACTCGTGGTGCTGTGGCCAAACCGAAGGGTAAGGCTCTGAACTGAAAATGGCGCCCTTCTACTGCAAAGCGTAGAAATTTTTGGTGGACTGGAAAGATGGGAATGTGCAAATAAGCATCTTTGATGTCGATCGCGGCTAACCAATCCTCCCCTTGTAGGGCAGTGGCCACCGATCGGATCGACTCCATCGGAAAGTCCTGATATACAGGAATTTGTATAGCCCTTTTTAGAATTAATATGGGCCTCCCGTCCGCGTTTGCTTCGGGACTGTAAAGAGGTTTGAGTAAAACCCAAACCCTCATTCTTACAGGGGAACCTCCATAATTACTCCTTGGAGCAATAGTTGTTCTAGTGCCAACAAGAGGGACTCTATCTTCCGGGGATCCCTTGGCACGTTTGACCTCAAAAATGGGAAGGAGGAGAGTCTTTTAACTCCAAACTGTATCCCAAACATACTGCGGAGAGCACCTATCTGTCTTGATCGTGTCCCGCCAGGTCTCTTGCGAACAACTGGAGTCCTCCCCCCACCCGACTGAGTGGGGGCAACCCTTCAATGAATTTAACTTTGGGGGAGGTTTTGTACCTCCCCTGACCCAGGGTTTCTCATTACCCTGCTATTGTCCCTGTTTTTTACCCCCGGGAATTGACCGAGGAGGCCGTCGGAACTGTTACACAGCCGATGCCCCAGGGACTGGAGAAGCAGGCCTCTTAAAGAGGGACCTCTAACTCTGTTTTTAACCGGCAAGAGCGTATTTTTACCGCTGGAAATTTTCTGGATATATTTGTCCAGGTTTTCCCTGAATAAGCGTTCACCATGAAATGGGACGCTAACCAGCCATTCTTTACAGGGAGCTTCAGCAGACCAGTTTTTGAGCCATAGAAGCCTACGCATATGTACTATAGACAGCGTAAGGCGGGAGGCCTGATGGACTGAATCCTTATGGCGTCAACCGCAAAGCCTAAGGCTCTAGGTAGATCAGCTAGGGCAAAGCCTGCTGATCTGTCAAGTCCCTCAAGACCTGTTTCAACTGATCCTTCACTGCTTAGCAGACCCCAATAGCTGCTACTGCTGGTTGTGTCACCAAGCTTGCTGTAGAAAGAAGCAGACTTTCATAAGGACTCCAATCTTTTATCTATTGGGTTCTTGAACATTTGGACATTATCCACTGGACATGTCAGTGATTTATACATACAAGAGATGGCTGCGTCCACTGTAGGGACCTTCCATTTTTTTTTTTTTTATGAACTTATCCTCCATGGGATAGACCACCGGAAATCTCTTGGGGGAATAAATATTTTCTCAGGACGTTCCCAATCCTGGTAAATAAGCCCTTTCAGTAAAGGGTGAAGTGGAAAAGAACAGACAGTCTGGGGGCTTCTAGCGACCCCAACGAGGATACAGTAGTGGTTGATGGTTCCGCAAGGCGCATTTTTAAATGCTGATCGGACCATGTTAGTCAGAGACTGAACCCATAATCTTTCAGCTTGAGATGCTGAGAAAAGGTTCCCCCACTGTTGACTCCTCTATAACAGAATCAACCTTATCCTGATCCCCTTCAGGCAGGTCGATCCCTGTATGGGACTGTTGCTCTGCTAACAGGCACTTTGAAGGAGGAGATGGAGATCGGCGTGCTTTCCATGACAGGGAGGCAGCGATCAATGTTGACAATCTCTCTCTAATCCTCCCAGAGCTGAGGAAAAAACCTCCTCTGTTACATACACAGGAGCAGGTGAACTGAGGACAGCCACAGTACCAAGTACCCCTGCGGGGTCTCTACGGTCACTTACCTCTGAACTTCAGGGGAGACTGGTGCAGCAGAAGTATGCCCAAGATCCTCAGAGCCCGATGAGACCCCCTTCGCTTCCTGGAAGATTCAGTTCCGGAGCTTCTGGACGGCATATTCCTAAGCCTAAAGCTGAGGTATTCCAGCCGTAATACACCACTTTTACTGAGAATAGTCTAGCACAATTGCTGCTATATCACAGTTGGTGTCTACTAAAGTGCCTTTCTAGGGGATGCCTGCATCAACCGCCTCTATGTGCCTTTATATTGTTGCTAGCTCTGTCTGTGCACTTCAACAGCCAGCTATAATGTGCTTCAAAACACGCTGGACGCCCGCACATGCGCAGTAGCGCCGCGGCGCACACCTGAGCGTCATCCACCCGCTCCGCCCCTTTTTCCAGATCGCCTCTATGAATAGAGGCGCGTGCACGCGCACGCGCGCGCCTTCGGCGCCTTTTTTGAAAACAACAAGGAGCTAGATGGGAGCCAGGGTCCCTTTGCCGCAGGGCCCGGGGATGGATGAGCGCAGCAACAGGGCAGAGGAGACAGCTTCCCAGCAGAGAACATACCAACTGCCTGGATTTGATTCTGGAAGAAAAAAATCCACATTACAAGAAAAAGAACCATAGCGGCCTCTAGTGTCTAACACAGGTACCGCGGTCTTACATTTTTTTTTTTTTTTTTTTTTCTTGCCTACTATTAAAATTTTTACATTTTCTCAGTAGTAACAGGCATACACAGAATATTAGCGGGAATACCGTTAGGTAACAGACAGAAAGACAAATTAGGCTTGGGGGTCCCCCAATAGAACCAAGTTCCTGGGGGCCCCCACTTACCTGTTCCCCGCCGCAGGACTTTGTTTGGTCCACAAAAGCCCAAACTTCACCTATCACGGCAGGCATTGTAATCAAACCTTCAGGGACCGGGTTCCCAAGGATTCCACTCCCCTGGACCTGTATAGCACCCTGCACAGAAAACATCTTGGTCGTGGGTATGACCAGAGCTCTGGATCCCAGGGTCCAGCTCTCCTAAGAGAAGCATTACAGGCAAAACCTTGCTCTTCTCTGCAAGGCCCGGGTACCGACCGTTTAGCTATGAAGCTTTTTTGGTCGGATCCGGAATAGCTTACTGAGGCCCAAAAGAACCTGTACGCAAGCTCAGTGAAAAACACATGTTTCTTCTTGGCCAACACCTTAGACACTGGCAAAAAACTGAGGTGCTCCCGGATGGGAGGGGCTTATATAGGGGAGGGTACTTCCGGTTTTGGAAGTTGCCAGTGCCAGCACCTGACGGTATCTATATAACCCATTAGTAATGACTATGTCGCTCTGTGTCCCGTGATGTACGAGAAAGAAATAGAGACTAAAAGGAAGATTGTACCCTAAAAATGACTCTGTTCATAGCAAAGGATTCAGGAAAATTATGGGCCCTGTTGGGAGGACTCGTGATATTGGTGTTTATCCCCACTTGGATTATAACTAACTGTATATACCACCCGGAGGATTCTGGGGCACAGTTATTTTTTCCTTCCTAAAACAAATCGGTACAACAGTAATAATGGTTTTGATCTTTATCCTACTGTTGTACTTAATGTTTAAATTAACCATCTGTATGATCAGTGGAGTCACTAAAAAGAAGGTACAAAGCTCTAGGGAACCGTCCTTAATGATGTCCAAAATATCGGCCAAGCAGAAATGGTACCATGAACAAAAATCGATACTATAAGTGATCAATGAAATCTAGAAGATTGCATGATCAAAGAGAGGTTTATAAGGCTATAAGGCATTTAGTTTAGTCAAGCTAGCTAGGATAAAAGAGTTATGCTTTAGTTTGATCAACTATAAATATGGAAAATTACTGAGCTACGTGCATGAAGTTGTTATTTCACATTTATCTCACATGTTATGTTCCTTTTTACTGAGAAACTGTCTTGTGATTAAACAACATCTGCTTCAACAGCGTCTTTAACCTTCACCGCAGGTTAGACAGAGGGTGTCTTCCCTCGTCTTGTACGTATATAACTAGTGTTGAGCGAACCCGAACTGTAAAGTTCGGGTCCGTACCGAACTTTAGCTTTTTCCCGAACCCGGACTTTGCGCAAAAGTCCGGGTTCGGGTTCGGCAATCTAATTACGCATTTAGAAATACTAAAAAAAAAACTTTTTTTTTTGAATAGCATTTTCTGCAGTTCTGTAGCTGTGCGATTCAGCGGTTACGTACTGTGGGTGTATTGTGGTCTTCCAAAAAACGCCATTTAGGGCCACAAAAAATATTTTGCAGCGTGTTATACATATGTGGAGGTGTGTGAAATAAACAATTTCTAAATAGTTTTCTTCTACTGTGCTATACTAAAAAAACAACATTTTTTTTGAATAGCATTTTCTGCAGTTCTGTAGCTGTGCGATTCAGCGGTTACGTACTGTGGGTGTATTGTGGTCTTCCAAAAAACGGCATTTAGGGCCACAAAAAATATTTTGCAGTGTGTTATACATATGTGGAGGTGTGTGAAATAAACAATTTCTAAATAGTTTTCTTCTACTGTGCTATACTAAAAAAAAAAACATTTTTTTTGAATAGCATTTTCTGCAGTTCTGTAGCTGTGCGATTCAGCGGTTACGTACTGTGGGTGTATTGTGGTCTTCCAAAAAACGCCATTTAGGGCCACAAAAAATATTTTGCAGTGTGTTATACATATGTGGAGGTGTGTGAAATAAACAATTTCTAAATAGTTTTCTTCTACTGTGCTATACTAAAAAAAAAACATTTTTTTTGAATAGCATGTTCTGCAGTTCTGTAGCTGTGTGATTCAGCGGTTACGTACTGTGGGTGTATTGTGGTCTTCCAAAAAACACCATTTAGGGCCACAAAAAATATTTTGCAGTGTGTTATACATATGTGGAGGTGTGTGAAATAAACAATTTCTAAATAGTTTTCTTCTACTGTGCTATACTAAAAAAACAACATTTTTTTTGAATAGCATTTTCTGCAGTTCTGTAGCTGTGCGATTCAGCGGTTACGTACTGTGGGTGTATTGTGGTCTTCCAAAAAACGCCATTTAGGGCCACAAAAAATATTTTGCAGTGTGTTATACATATGTGGAGGTGTGTGAAATAAACAATTTCTAAATAGTTTTCTTCTACTGTGCTATACTAAAAAAAAAACATTTTTTTTGAATAGCATTTTCTGCAGTTCTGTAGCTGTGCGATTCAGCGGTTACGTACTGTGGGTGTATTGTGGTCTTCCAAAAAACGCCATTTAGGGCCACAAAAAATATTTTGCAGTGTGTTATACATATGTGGAGGTGTGTGAAATAAACAATTTCTAAATAGTTTTCTTCTACTGTGCTATACTAAAAAAACAAAATTTTTTTTGAATAGCATTTTCTGCAGTTCTGTAGCTGTGCGATTCAGCGGTTACGTACTGTGGGTGTATTGTGGTCTTCCAAAAAATGCCATTTAGGGCCACAAAAAATATTTTGCAGTGTGTTATACATATGTGGAGGTGTGTGAAATAAACAATTTCTAAATAGTTTTCTTCTACTGTGCTATACTAAAAAAACAACATTTTTTTGAATAGCATTTTCTGCAGTTCTGTAGCTGTGCGATTCAGCGGTTACGTACTGTGGGTGTATTGTGGTCTTCCAAAAAACGCCATTTAGGGCCACAAAAAATATTTTGCAGTGTGTTATACATATGTGGAGGTGTGTGAAATAAACAATTTCGAAATAGTTTTCTTCTACTGTGCTATACTAAAAAAACAACATTTTTTTTGAATAGCATTTTCTGCAGTTCTGTAGCTGTGCGATTCAGCGGTTACGTACTGTGGGTGTATTGTGGTCTTCCAAAAAACGCCATTTAGGGCCACAAAAAATATTTTGCAGTGTGTTATACATATGTGGAGGTGTGTGAAATAAACAATTTCTAAATAGTTTTCTTCTACTGTGCTATACTAAAAAAACAACATTTTTTTTGAATAGCATTTTCTGCAGTTCTGTAGCTGTGCGATTCAGCGGTTACGTACTGTGGGTGTATTGTGGTCTTCCAAAAAACGCCATTTAGGGCCACAAAAAATATTTTGCAGTGTGTTATACATATGTGGAGGTGTGTGAAATAAACAATTTTTAAATAATTTTCTTCTACTGTGCTATACTAAAAAAAAAACATTTTTTTTTAATAGCATTTTCTGCAGTTCTGTAGCTGTGCGATTCAGCGGTTACGTACTGTGGGTGTATTGTGGTCTTCCAAAAAACGCCATTTAGGGCCACAAAAAATATTTTGCAGTGTATTATACATATGTGGAGGTGTGTGAAATAAACAATTTCGAAATAGTTTTCTTCTACTGTGCTATACTAAAAAAACAACATTTTTTTTGAATAGCATTTTCTGCAGTTCTGTAGCTGTGCGATTCAGCGGTTACGTACTGTGGGTGTGTTCTGCTCTTCCAAAAACACCCATTTAGGGCAACATCCTAAATTTGGAAAATATGAGGAGAAGGTCAAAGGGACGTGGTGGCCCCGGTCGTGGTGCTGCTGGTGGAGCTCCTGTTGCAGGGAGAGGACGTGGTGGATCTGTGCCAGATACACGCACAAGTGAAACACCTTCCTCAGGTGCGAGTAGGCGACCGAGCCTGCGGCGGTATTTTGTCACGCCTAATGAGGCTGTACGAATGTTTAGGCCAGGACAAGTACAGGCGATAGTAGATTGGGTTGCTGACAGTGCCTCGGGTTCCTTCACATTGTCTCCCACCTACTCTTCTGATGAAAGATCAGAGTTGGCACCTGAAACCCATGTCCATCAGTCTTTCACCTCACCCCCTTGCAAATCAGCCAAGCAGTCTGAGCCCCAAATCATGCAGCAGTCTCTTCTGCTTTTCGATGACTCTGTTAGCAGGGTTTCCCAGGGCCATCCACCTAGCCCTGCCCCAGAAGTGGAAGAGATTGAGTGCACCGATGCCCAACCACTTATGTTTCATGATGAGTACATGGGAGGACCATCGCAGCATGTCTCAGATGATGACGAAACACAGGTGCCAACTGCTGCTGCTTTCGCAATTGTTCAGACAGACAAGGAGGGCAGGGGTGAAGACTGGGTGGAAGATGATGTGGAGGACGATGAGGTCCTCGACCCCACATGGAATCAACGTTATGCAGGTGACCAGTGTAGTTTGGAGGAAGAGGCGGTGGTCGCACAGAGCCACCAGCACAGCAGAAGAGGGAGCAGGGTGCAAAAGCGGAGCGTCCGTCCCCTAGACAGTATGTCTGCTACTGCCCAACGCAGCAAGGGACCGAGCACACCAAAGCCAGGTCCAAGGAGTTCCCTAGCGTGGCAGTTCTTCACACAATGTGCTGATGACAAGACACGAGTGGTTTGCACGCTGTGCAATCAGAGCCTGAAGCGAGGCATAAACGTTCTCAACCTTAGCACAACCTGCATGACCAGGCATCTAAGTGCAAAGCACGAGCTGCAGTGGAGTAGACACCTCAAAAACCAAGAAAGGTCTCTGGCTCCTCCTGCTTCCTCTTCTGCTGCAGTCTCGGCCTCTTCATCCACCTCTGTGGTGACAGTGGCACCTGCCACCCCGCAAACAGAGGATCTGCCAGCAACACTACCACCTGGGTCACCAACCATCTCCACAATGTCCCATGGAAGCGTTCAGCTCTCTATCTCCCAAACATTGGAGCGGAAGAGGAAGTACCCCCCTAGCCACCCGCGATCCCTGGCCCTGAATGCCAGCATTTCAAAACTCCTGGCCTTTGAAATGCTGTCATTCCGTCTGGTGGAGACGCAGAGTTTTAAAAGCCTGATGGCATTGGCTGTCCCACAGTACGTCGTGCCCAGCCGCCACTACTTTTCCAGGCGAGCCATCCCTTCCCTGCACAACCAAGTGGGGGACAAAATCAGGTGTGCACTGCGCAACGCCATCTGTGGCAAGGTCCACCTAACTACGGATGCGTGGACCAGTAAGCACGGTCAGGGACGTTATATCTCCCTAACAGCACACTGGGTAAATGCAGTGGCGGCTGGGCCTGAGGCAGATAGCAGTTTGGCGCATGTCCTTCCACCACCGAGGATTGCAGGGTGCTTCAGTTTGCCTCCTGTTGCTAACTCCTCCTACTCCGCTACCTCATCCTCTACCGCCTCCTCATCCGGTCAGCGTAACACCTTCACCACCAACTTCAGCACAGCCAGGGGTAAACGACAGCAGGCAGTTTTAAAACTTTCCTGTTTGGGGGAAAAACCCCACACCGCGCAGGAGTTGTGGAGGGACATGGAACAACAGACCAATGAGTGGTTGCTGTCAGTGAGCCTTAAGCCCGGCCTGGTGGTGTGCGATAATGGGCGAAATCTCGTAGCAGCTCTGGGCCTAGCCGGTTTGACGCACATCCCTTGCCTGGCGCATGTGCTGAACTTGGTGGTCCAGCGGTTCCTTAAAAATTACCCCAATATGCCAGAGATGCTGCAGAAAGTGCGGGCTGTCTGTGCGCACTTTCGGCGTTCTCACCCTGCTGCTGCTCGCCTGTCAGCGCTGCAGCGTAACTTCGGCCTTCCCGCTCACCGCCTCATATGTGACGTGCCCACAAGGTGGAACTCCACCTTGCACATGCTGGCCAGACTGTGCGAGGAGCAGCAGCAGGCGATAGTGGAGTTTCAGCTGCAGCAATCACGCGTGAGTCGCTCTGCGGAACAGCACCACTTCACCACCAATAACTGGGCCTCCATGCGAGACCTGTGTGCCTTGTTGCGCTGTTTCGAGTACTCCACCAACATGGCCAGTGCCAATGACGCCGTTCTCAGCGTTACTATCCCAGTTCTATGCCTCCTTGAAAAAACGCTTCGGGCGATGATGGAAGAGGATGTGGCACAGGAGGATGAGGAGGAGGAGGAGGAAGCGGGATCATTTCAAAGGCTTTCAGGGCAGTCTTTCACAAGTGGCTATGAGGGTGGGTTCCTGCACCAACAAACGCCAGGTACACAATTGTCCGGCAGAAAGGGCACAGTTCTGGAGAATGACGAGGTGGAGGAGGAGATGGAGGAGGAGGAGGAGCCATGTTCACAGCAGGGTGACACCCAGACCAGCTCGTGGCCATCACTGGTGCGTGGCTGGGGGGATACAGAGGACACAGACGATACACCTCCCACAGAGGACAGCTTTTCTTTGCCTCTGGGCAGCCTGGCACACATGAGCGATTACATGCTGCAGTGTTTCCGCAATGACCGCCGAGTTGCCCACATTTTAACTGGTGCTGATTACTGGGTGGCCACCCTGCTGGATCCCCGTTACAAGGACAACGTACCGTCCTTAATTTCCTCACTGGAGCGGGATCGTAAGATGCGCGAGTACAAGCGCACGCTGGTAGACGCGCTGCTGGTGGCATTCCCACCTGACAGCGGGCGTACGGTGGAAGCACAAGGCGAAGGCAGAGGAGGAGGAAGAGGTCGCCAACGCAGCCGGGGCACCGGCAGCACCTCAGAAGGCAGGGTTAGCATGGCCGAAATGTGGAAAAGCTTTGTCAGCACGCCACGACAACCAGCACCACCAGCTGAGATGGAATATCTTAGCAGGAGGCAGCATTTCACCAACATGGTTGAGCAGTATGTGTCCACAGGCCTACACGTACTGGATGACGGGTCTGCCCCCTTTAACTTCTGGGTCTCCAAACTGGGCACATGGCCTGAGCTTGCCCTTTATGCCTTGGAGGTGCTGGCCTGCCCTGCAGCCAGTGTATTATCTGAACGTGTATTTAGCACAACAGGGGGCGTTATCACAGACAAGCGCAGCCGCCTGTCCAGAGCCAATGTGGACAAGCTCACGTTCATTAAAATGAACCAGGCATGGATCCCACAGGACTTGTCCGTACCTTCTGCAGAATAGACATGTATACCGGTGACAAAAACTGTCCGGCCATCGGATTGTGTCCGGCCCGTACTGCGAAGGCGCAGCGCTTGCGCAGTACAGAGGACAAGGAGATTCACAAAATCTCCGAAGATGAACGGCGCCTGCGCCGTGAGTGCAGGTTCAAGCCCCACCATCCAAGTGGACATACTGTAGCACATAGTAACAGGGCCCCTCACGGGCTCGCTTCGATCGCCACGCTTTGGGCACGGCCTCACTTGGCTCGGCTTGAACCACGGATGGTGTGGCCTTCACCTGAACTCACCACGCAGGCGCCGTTCGTCTTGGGAGATTTTCTAAATCCACTTGTCCTACATACTGAGCAAGCGCAGTACAGGGTGGACACTATTTGACGGGGGACAGAATTCGACACATCACTGGCCTTACCCAGCCATTGTTGTATTTTTGAACCAGTGTTGGCTACCTCGTCCTCCTCCACCGCCGCTTCCACCTACACAGCCACATCCACCGCCACCTCAACCTCCTACTCCATATGGACCTCGTCCTCCTAGGTCAAGATTATAATTTTTATTTTATTTTTTTGTAGCGCACAGATCCTTTCCCCCTTACCTGCCTTTATGTTGTTGGCTCCTCGCAGGAGGCACACCGCAGGAGGCACACCGCAGGAGGCACACCGCACTACCAGCCCGTACCCTCCTATATAAAGAGGTTGAGCGGTGTACTTGACGGGCCGTGTCCACAGCCGGAGTCAAAACTCCTCCAGAGGATGATTCTCACCTCTACTGTAGGTAGAGGCAAGTCCTTTAATTCCCAGTAAAGTCAATGTCCACACCAGCTGAAATTACAACTCTTATTCTCTCATGGCAAAATAAATTGTACTCGAATAGAAAAGGTTAGAGCAAAGAAACAGGACAGCTTAAGGTGTGGAGGAGGTCCAGGCACAAACGTAGCACATACACTTCACTGCTTAGGTTTCTCAAACAGTTTTAGGTGCACGGTCTCTGCCACAGATCTTGAGGTTGGTCTCTGCCACAGACCGGGTGTACAAGGCCCCTGCCACGGACCTGGAGAACTTTGGTCTCTGCCACAGACCAGGGTGTATAAGGCCCCTGCCACGGGCCAGGTGAATAAGGCCTCTGATACAGTCAAGATGACCTTGAGCTTCTCCTTCTACGAACCTAGCCCATATCAAGGGGAAGACATCTCTCCAGGGAGTCAACAGACCCTTCCTTCACCGTGACTCCTGCATCGGTCCATCAGAATGATCCTCCCTTCCCTGGAACAGGGTCCCCAACACGAGGCGGCACCCTAAGACTCCTCAACCCTTAGCGGACTCCAGACGAAGGCTCTGGACTTCAGGCTTTACTCCCACACCTAGGCCTCCACACCCAGGGCAGCAGGAACTCCAGGATAGTACCTCACCCCGGGCTAAAGGTACCCGAGATGGAACAGGAACACATGCACCCAGGCCGAAGGCACCTGGGCGCGGACCCCACTGAACATCAGCCCCCAGGCCAAAGGTCTGCCCCTTTTATATGCTCTCCCGGCATGCACAGCAGGTTCCCCGCCCCGCTGTACTACTGCCAAGAGGGGACACAAAAGGCACAGCACTGTATCGGCGGTTCAACCCTAGCCTACCATGGCAGCGCCACCTGTAGGCCGCAGGGAACTGCACACCAATACTGTCCCCCGAGGACAAAATGGTCCATGAATCCTACAGAATTAGGGTGTTTGAGCCTATTTACCACTCAAACACTTCCCTTAAATTTAGCACCCCGCTACATTTTTATTTCAAAGTATTTTATTTTCCCACTAGCTTATCCATTAAATTTTATAATTTATTCCAGAAAGGGCGTATTCTGGGGCATTCCCACCATATGCGTGGCATCGTGCCGTTGAGTTTCTGAGGTTCTTAATGACTTCCTGTACCTCTTCTGCTGAAAAGGGGGCCTCCAGCATATTTTTTTATTTTTTTATGTTATTTTAAGTTATTTCCCTATCCACATTTGTTTGCAGAGCACTTGCCATGCTCTTAACAACATTTTGTGCCACTTGCAGCCCTCTAGCACTTTCCATTACTTTTTTAGAGCCTTTTTAGTCCTTAGAAGTCCGGGTCCCCATTGACTTCAATGGGGTTCGGGTTCGGGTTCAAGTTCGGTCCCGAACCCGAACTTTTTTCCGAAGTTCGGCCGAACCTGTCGAACCCGAACATCCAGGTGTCCGCTCAACTCTATATATAACATTTGGACACTGAACAATAAATTGTAATCATTATTCACGTACTCTCCGTGTATGTGTCTTGATTATCTCACCGGTGAAGAGGAGCATTTCCACACATCCAAGGGTCCAGCCTAGGTGAAGGGTCAAGAAGTGCGGACCTAACAGATCTGGTACCAGAAGTGGGGTCATCGTCCGGCAGGTAGGTGGGCATTTTTGACCTTTTGGTGGAAATTGTACATCTACTCCGTCACGATGACCAAAGACCACTGAAATTTTGTTAGATAAATCTTAAAGCGATCTGTACCCCTGCGGATGAGCTAGGCGGGCTCCCGAGGGACAGTAGGCGCACTATCTTTTAAAAGAAATAGGAGAAGTCCAGCTGGTGTTGGCCTGACTATAAACTATAAAATATCTCAAACTGAGAAGCAGTAGATTGCGCTCAGTACTGAAGGACGGGTGTGTGGAACCCTCATAATTTTTAAGGCCTTTATTTATTTTTATATATATAGAAATTTTAAGAATATTATAGAAGTGTTTTAAGACATTTAAAGTATTAAGAATTCTTAGAAGTTATAAGATTTATTCCTGTATTGCATTTCAAATATATTGTATTATTGCCAATGTCTAGAGATCAACCCGGTAGTATTGAAACACCTCCTACTAGTTGTGGACAATGTACTCTGGGATTGTTATTTGTTGAACATGGAGATGTGCCAATTTTACTAGCAACTAGACCAGGGGGATATTCTAGCAGATTGGGCAGACAACCTAATTTTCCACAACACGAGGACGGTGTTTATTTTGTTACCCTGAAACTTAACATACATAGTTCAATAGGGGAAGATCAATTAGAGTTTGAATCAACTCTACAGGAAGTTATTGAAAGGTGTATTCAGGTCACTGGTTGTTTTCACCTCTGTAAAAACTGTCAGCATTTCTGAAAAGGAAAGTCATATGGGGAACACTGTAGACAAGGGGGACGGGTCCCAGGTGCACCAGCCGACGCTGTATGATTATGTTAAGGACCAGATACCAATTGGGTTAATAGAACCTTTTTGGTCCAATGTCCAAACGAGGGCTCATCAGATAGGAAATTCAGGACTAGGACTCCAAGGGCCATGTTGTGAGGCAGATTGGAAGGAAGTACAGAAATTATGCGGGTCACACAAACATTCATATCCCCCGGGAGATTGGGATGAGAAATATATGAAGAACACTTGTAGAATATGGGGGGAACAAATGAAGAAATACAGTAAGAAGTATGTGACTCCCCAAGGAGAGAAATCCCCAACGGCCCCCCTTGAGATACCCATATCTTACATTGAGGCACCACCTCCCTATGTTTTTTTCAAAAATGATTCAGTCATTCCACCCCGAAAATTAGGTCTTTACCCTAACCTTCCAATCGGTCTACCAGGTCTACATACCCCTGCCTTGGTGGCCATAATACATGAAACTTCCTCAGAAGAAGATAAAAAACGGTGGCAGGAGTATGAAGAAAAAAAGAGGGAAAAGGAAGCAAAGGAAAGGGAGGAGAAATTAGCATTAGAAGACCAGGAGACCCTTGAGGTGTGGCGGGCTAGAAAGGACCAGGAAAGTAAGGAAGCTGAAAGGGAAGAATTTATTAAAATTCGGCTTATGGAACAGAAGGAAGAAGAACAGAGATTGGATATAATAAGTAGAAAGTTGATGGAAAGGGAAAAACGAATGAATAAAGACATGGAAACAATAAAATTAAAAGGACAAGAAAGAGAAAGAAAAAATGAAAAACTTAGGAGGGCACAAGCAGACCTGGAAGCAGACCTAGACTTCACAAGACAGCAAGTGGTACAAGCCATTAGCCCCCTACCAGGCACACCTGAACTCATATATGATCCCGAGACTCCTCTAGGGACAGAGGAAGAAAGTACTATGGACTCCATACTTGGTAGTCAGGTTATGTTAACCAGGTTTCGGCAAAAGGCCCTCGTGAAAGCCCTTAAGGAAAAACCGAGTCCTCCAGATTCTGAAAGGGAAACGATAGAAAGGGTAGCTAGGGAAGGTGGGAGTTTTCCCTTAATAACTATCGGAACATCCAATGTCCATATTCCCCTTCCCCTAGGTACCCTGATTAATTTAAAAAGAACTCTGCCCCAATCCAAGGAAGAATCCGAGAGAGGCAGCTAAATTTTTGAAAAAACATTGCGCAGGTTGTGGCATGGATGAGGAAGACCTCTCATGCCTATTCAACATAATCGATCCAGAACCATATGTTCCAATCGATCTTAACGGTCTTTACTGCCCCAAAGCACCATGCCCCCAGGGCCTCTTCCCGACAACCCTGGCCGTTGGTTGTGGGGTCTGCGGGCGGGGGCTTATCGGAATCCGGGAGCCCCCCTTTAATAAGGGGGCCCCAAGGGCCTGGTATGCTCCTGGAGGGGAAACCCATGCCGGTTTTTTATTTAAAATTTGGCGTGGAGTTCCCCCTCAAGATTCATACCAAACACAGTGCCTGGTATTGGCGGGGATCCAAGTCGGATCCCCGCTTCATGTCGCAGGGCAAAGTCGGATCCAAAGTAGGGCGGCTGTCGTGTCGCACAAGTGTGAATCCAGCCTCAGGCCCAATTTTTCTGCCCCTGTTCAACAGGGGCATGTAATTACAATTCTTGATCTAATATTTCACAGCTGGGCCCATTCCTGCGCCCACCAAGAGTAACTGTGAGGACTTACAGTGTTGTGGCACCAGCACCACCACCACCACAAAAGGCGATCGGAATTTGCTATAGTTTTTTTTCCCATCGGATAAATTTAAAACTTGTTCTATTTTTTCTCACCTATGGAAAAAAGACCGATGGGGGCCCATACACGATCGGTTTGTCCGATGAGAAAAGTCCATCGGACTGTTTTCATCGGCAAAACCGATCGTGTGTACACGGCATAAGACTTTTCCCCAAAAAAATAAAAAAATAAAAAGTATTTTAAGACTTAACTTTTATTCTTTTTTTTTATAATATTTTTTTAAATTAAACTTCTATCTCTGTATGCAGAGTTCAATAACAGAGGTATTCCAGGACATGCTACATATCATACACAACAACCGTTGCTCACTGTCCCTAGGTTGCATGCACACATGACAGAACCAGTATACAAGAAATAAAATAGAAAATAAGAGATAACATGTGTCAGTTGTACAATACATTAATTTAAACTGGCACCCATGTTCGCATAAACCAGATCGTAATTGGTTAGGGCAATTGGAAAAAATACCAAAATATTGTTCCTCCCGGTCATAGAGCCTCTGACCCTGGACCCTGAAGTGAATAGAAGCTGGTCAAATCTGAAGGAGCCTTAATTAGATGATGGGGGATACAATCCCAGTGTATCTAACCAGGGTTGCCAGATAATCAAGAATTTTTTAGTGGCATTACGATGTTGATAGGTTACCTTCTCTCAGATTAATATAGAATTGACCTGCGCAATCCACTGTTTTATCATGGGGAAATGAGGAGACAGCCATAAGCAAACTACCGGTATTTGTTTGCAATAAAAATGAGACGTGATATAGCTATATGTACAGGGGGTGATTTTAAAGACTTTTCTAAGGCCCCTTTCACACTGAGGCGTTTTTACCGCGTTTTCGCGGTAAAAATAGCGCTGTAAAAATGCCTTAAATAATCCTGCCCCATCATTCTCAATGTGAAAGCCCTGACGGCTTTCACACTGAGGCGTTTTGCTGGCTGTGCGTTGGAAAAAATCCTGCAAACAGCTTCTTTGGAGCATCTTTGGGGCGCATAAAATAGCGCTGTAAAAACGTCTATCCCCATTTAAATGAATGAGTACCGCTGTAAAAACGCGGTAAAAAACACCCAGAAGCTGTGGGAAGGTCACATGACCGCAGTAGAGTGGAGGATTGTGGGATACCAAATAATCCCTTTTACCGCAAAAACGTGGTAAAAACGCGGTAAAAACGCATATGCATTAGCGCTATTTTTACCGCGAACGCGGTAAAAACGCGGTAAAAAAAATCATAGTTTTTTCAACGCCTCAGTGTGAAAGGGGCCCAATGCCGCGTACACACGATCATTATTCACGGCGGTTAAAAAACCGCCGTGAATAATGTCATTAAAAACGAGGGAACAGCTTGTTCCCCACACACGGCCGTTTTTCACGTCGTTTTTTCTCTTGTCAAGAAAAACGACCGTCTGTGGGCTCCGCTCCTATGGGAAACACTGCCGCGGAAAACATGTTGAAAAAAACTACGAGAAAAATTAGAACATGTTCTAATTTTTCTCGTCGTTTTTAATGCCGTTTTTCTCGTCGAAAAAAACGACAGAAAGCCCACAGACTATCGTTTTTCTCGTCGAATGGGAAAAATGTCGTTTTTCTCGGCGAGAAAAACGGCCGTGTGTACGCGGCATTCGTGAAAATATGGCAGTACAAAACTGTAAAGGAAAAAAAAGGTGCAGTACATTTTATATGATATTTACATTTTGTTATTCTGTCCTTTTGAAATTGCAATCACTATGCCTACAATCCTAAAATAGCCTACCATTTTTTTCCATGCTACTTTTTGGATATAACCATCCCTATAGAGACACAGGCAGCATAAAAAACAGAAGTTCTAATTTTATCAACAAAGAGACAAGATACAGTGCCTTGCAAAAGTATTCCCCCTCTTGGCTTTTTACCTAATTTGTTACATTACAGCCTTTAGTTCAATGTTTTTTTTTAATCTGAATTATATGTGATGGATCAGAACACAATAGTCTAAGTTGGTAAAGTAAAATTAGAAAAATATATACATGTAGCGCACACTCCCTCTCCCCACTCCCCTCTATTAAAGTTTTCCAACTCGCACTGTCTCTGGTCTAGGGGTATGATAGGGGAGGGAGAGGGGGTGAGCTACACCAGGCTTCCACCACAGCTGTGTATGTGGTCTCAGCAATGTCTCTTGTTACCTTCGGGTCTGTGCTGTGCATCGGATCCTCCCTCCAAGAGTAAGGTGACCAGATTTTTAAAATGAAATCTGGGGACATATTTTTTTTTTTTACTAGTAATAGCGGCAATCAGCGACTCTCTGCCCGTCGCCGCTGCCCGCCTTACAGCCTGTCAAGTCTTACTCTCCAGGCCCCAGCTACTACTGGGTGGGGAGCGGAGGAAGATCACTCCGCCAGGGAAGGCAAGGAGATAAGCAGGCAGGCGGCTGGCCGAGACTTGAGCCAAGGCAGAAGAATATGCGAGCGGAGCTGAATGGGCATGCGCCCGAAACTGAAGAAATATTCCCTCCGCTCCGACCAGCACATGATCATCAGAAAGGGGCACAGATAATGGAAAAATATAAACCCCCCTAAGCTAGTAGGAGTGGCGGAGCAGGGGGGTGTAATTCTGTTTTTTTTTTTTTAATTCTGCACTGACTGTCTTTGAAATTGCCCAAGCCCCTGTTCAAATCCAATCCGGGGACAAAACCGGGGACAGACTTGGTCCGGGGACAGTGTCCTCAATCCGGGGACTGTCCCCTGAAACCGGGGATGTCTGGTCACCCTATCCAAGAGTCTCCCTGAACCTCGTCCGCCAGAAATTGAGCCACACACCGTCAAAGTCCAACACTCCTTTATTTAGAACATAACATGGACTCCCTTGGCTATAGAACAGAAAAGGAGGTGTGTGTATGAATAGGCCCAGACACAAGTTCTATCATCCACTCTCCTCCCTGAGAGTGATCTATGGTCTCCGCACGAGGGAAATTCTCCTTCCGGACGGTCTCCGACAAGAGACTCACCCGTCACCGGCAGTCTGCTGCACCGGGTCTTCAGATGAGGAGCTCTTCCCGGTCCATTACGCCCACCTCGGATTCAGGCATCCATCCCCGGAGTGCCTTAGGATCCTTCCCTCGCGGAACTCAGTGTTGGGCACTGAGCTCCGGACCTCCATCCAAGTACCTCACCCCAGGACTAAAGGTGCCTGGGATGGAACACGATCTCCGGGGTCCTCTAGGCCTAGGCCGCCTAGAGGACGGACACGAACCACTGTTCGCAAGCTGAAGGTGCCTGGGACGAAGAACCCGTGACCAAGACGGCCGGCCCCTTTATACCCTCTCCCGGCAAGCACGCCGGGTTCCCCGCCCCACCATACCGCTGCCGGTAAAGGACAAAAAGGAGGCCCACCACACAGCGATATCCGCCCGTCAGCCCATGGGGACAGCGCCACCCAGTGGACCGCCGGAACACACCACCTGTGTCACCGAAAAGATTCAAATTTACCCCGGGAAAGTAAGTACCCGCTACACTCTCCCCCCCTGTCATTTGACACTGGTCCCCAGTATCTGGAGTGAATCACGCCCTCAACGGCTGACACGACCCAATCCAGAAACCAACTAACAATTTAAAAAAACAAAAACATTTTTGGAAACTATCCTAATGGAGAAGTTGTGTCTGAGCCCCCTTAACAAAGAGGAGTGAAAGACAACATTTAACATGGAACCACATTTCAACATTATACCTTTCCCTCCCATCCTAACTAAGAACCACCCCAGGTTCCATAATCTTGACGAGATGCTCTCCTGCAGAGGGAAAAGAAAAAGAAAACAAACACACAAAAACCCTGACACATGTATTCGTGTAAGAAGAAAAGAAACCTCTCCAAGGAGAAATTCCTTTCCTCCAAAGAGTGGGTGCATGAAAAGTGTTAAAAAAAAACGTTGCACAAAACTGCCACCTGGTGACAGCCTCGCGGTACTGCACTCGTGGAGCTTCTTATTCTTTCTGGCCCTATCTAACCCCAGAGTCTGTGATCTCTTTGCAGGAAGATGGGAAAAAAACACAGGAATAGTTCCTTATTCCTTTGGGCATACTCAAACAACTGCCCCAAAAAGTTCAACAACATGATAAGAGCGGAGTCTCTGTCTCCTATAAGTAAAAGCGGGGATGCGGCAAGATCAGTGGCTTCAAGTGTTGATCTACGGTCTCCAGATGATACTCCACATCTTCACCTTCCTTGCATCGGATCAACACTTTATCTGCATGGATGTGTCTTCCTAATATCCATTCGGCCTTGCAATCCTTGAAACGTTGTGAAGCCTTGGGAGAGCATGCCAGGTACCTGCGAGTGTGTGGAACTTTCAGGTGGGTCCACATGAAGTCATTGTACCAGCGCTCTCTGTACACCTCCACCTCGTAGAGCAAGTCCTTCGATAAGTAGGGATACTCCCATCTGTACTCCTCTGCAACTTTCTGGCCAAATAGGCGTTGTAGTCTTGCCAAAGGAGGCATGGTAGCTCTGTCTCCCTCACCAGGCATAACTACTGAGTCTGGATGACGAGGCGCTTTGACCACCTCCAATCTGGGCATGGGTGCCCGCAGCAACAGTCTCTTTACCCCAGCATCAGATGCAGGTTGAGCCGGGGATGTAGGGACAAGCTGGGGACTGGACCCCTCTTCAGGCACTGGCGCCTCCACCCGGGGTGTACTTTCCCCTGTTGACATGGGTGAATTCCGAGGTCTGCGGAATGAAGCAAGCGGTACCTTGTCCCAGCCTTTCTCAGCAAACAAATCATCAATGATGGCATCATCTCCAAGATCCGAGAGCGATTCCAGGTCGGAGGTGTCACACTCCTCTGCGGGTATGTAGCTCTTTGTGGAACCGGAGCCTCCACACTCCGCGGATTTGCTAGGCCATGCCTTCCCGACACCTCCTCCCAAACACCAAGTCTCTTCGCCTGGCTTACCTCGGCCTTTCCTTGAAGCGGGACGTCCGGAACCCTCGTCAACGGATCCATCCGGGCCTGGCATAAGCGGGCGAGGCGGTCCACCACCACCGCTGGTCGGGGCTACCACGCTGGTTCTTTTCTTCGGTGGCGGACGCTGCGAGACAGTGGCGACAGAGTCAGCATTCTCGGATTTCTCCCGCAAAGTTTTAACGACCTCTTCCCTGGTCGCTGCAATGTGCGCTGGGGCGACTCTCACAGCGGTGATTTCTCCTCTCTGAGTAGTAGTACCTGAAGCCCGGCCTGGGTAGATGGTTTTCGGCCTCTCAACTACCGAATCCACCTCGAACGTGAACTCCCCACAGGCCTCACAGCATCCGAACGGCTTCAACAGGCACACCAGTCCCGAACACCCGGGACAAATCATACCCAGGGCCTCAACGTCCATACATGAGTATAGGGCGAATCGACCCCTTGGCTTCAGTCGAATCCCCGTATCCGTTATTGGAGCAGCAGCAGTCAGTGTCGTGGTGGAAGGATGAACCGGAATCCACGAGGTGTGTCCAAACATTGCGACCTGTTGCTGATCCATCGCACACTGCAGAGTCTTCGCGCCAATATCCCACGTGTAGTCCCTTCACACGTATTGGACTCCTCCCCTTTGCTCCAGTTCGTGGGCTTTCTTCACTTTTCTTGGTTGAGCCACGCCCACGAACTAAGCGGCGGGGGTCGTGTCTGGTGGCGCAGTGCAATTAGAAGCCCCCACGTGTACTACTTCACACGGCTGAGCTCCCCCCCGTTCACCGCTCTTCCTGCGCGGGCCTTTCCCTTCTTGGGGTCATGTCCACGGCTTCAAGCAGGGCTGCACTTTGGCCTATTCGTTTAACACTTCCAGCAGACACGTTCCATACAGTGATGCACAACACAATACCGGACCCGAGCCCCCACGTGTAGCGCACACTCCCTCTCCCCACTCCCCTCTATTAAAGTTTTCCAACTCGCACTGTCTCTGGTCTAGGGGTATGATAGGGGAGGGAGAGGGGGTGAGCTATGCCAGGCTTCCACCACAGCTGTGTATGTGGTCTCAGCAATGTCTCTTGTTACCTTCGGGTCTGTGCTGTGCATCGGATCCTCCCTCCAAGAGTCTCCCAGAACCTCGTCCGCCAGAAATTGAGCCACACACCGTCAAAGTCCAACACTCCTTTATTTAGAACATAACATGGACTCCCTTGGCTATAGAACAGAAAAGGAGGTGTGTGTACGAATAGGCCCAGACACAAGTTCTATCATCCACTCTCCTCCCTGAGAGTGATCTATGGTCTCCGCACAAGGGAAATTCTCCTTCCGGACGGTCTCCGACAAGAGACTCACCCGTCACCGGCAGTCTGCTGCACCGGGTCTTCAGATGAGGAGCTCTTCCCGGTCCATTACGCCCACCTCGGATTCAGGCATCCATCCCCGGAGTGCCTTAGGATCCTTCCCTCGCAGAACTCAGTGTTGGGCACTGAGCTCCGGACCTCCATCCAAGTAGCTCACCCCAGGACTAAAGGTGCCTGGGATGGAACACGATCTCCGGGGTCCTCTAGGCCTAGGCCGCCTAGAGGACGGACACGAAACACCGTCCGCAAGCTGAAGGTGCCTGGGACGAAGAACCCGTGACCAAGATGGCTGGCCCTTTTATACCCTCTCCCAGCAAGCACGGCGGGTTCCCCGCCCCACCATACCGCTGCCGGGAAAGGACAAAAAGGAGGCCCACCACACAGCGATATCCACCCGTCAGCCCATGGGGACAGCACCACCCAGTGGACCGCCGGAACACACCACCTGTGTCACCGAAAAGATTCAAATTTACCCCGGGAAAGTAAGTACCCGCTACATACATAAAACTATTTTTCAGAAATAAAAAACGGATAATTGGCATGTGCGTATGTATTCACCCCCTTTGTTATGAAGCCCATAAAAAGCTCTGGTGCAACCAATTAGTGCAATGATGTCCACCTGTGTGTAATCTAAGTGTCACATGATCTGTCGTTACATATACACACTTTTTTGAAAGGCCCCAGAGGCTACAACACCTAAGCAAGAGGCACCACTAACCAAACATTGCCATGAAGACCTCTCCAAACAAGTAAGGGACAATGTTGTTGAGAAGTACAAGTCAGGGTTAGGTTATAAAAAAGTATCCAAACCTTTGATGATCCCTAGGAGCACCATCAAATCTATCATAACCAAATGGAAAGAACATGGCAAAACAGCACACCAAAACTCACAGATCGGACAAGGAGGGAATTAATCAGAGAGACAGCACAAAGACCTAAGGTAACCCTGGAGGAGCTTCAGAGTTCCACAGCAGAGACTGCAGTATCTGTACATAGGACGACAATAAGCCGTACATTCCATAGAGTTGGGCTTTATGGCAGAGTGGCCAGAAGAAAGACATTACTTTCAGCAAAAAACAAAATGGCACGTTTTGAGTTTGCGAAAAGGCATGTGGGAGACTCCCAAAATGTATGGAGGAAGGTGCTCTGGTCTGATGAGACTAAAATTAAACTTTTTGGCCATCAAAGAAAAACGCTATGTCTGGCGCAAACCCAACACATCACATCACCCAAAAAACACCACCCACACAGTGAAACATGGTGGTGGCAGCATCATGCTGTGGGGATGTTTTTCAGCAGGCGGGACTGGGAAACTGGTCAGAGTTGAGGGAAAGATGGATGGTGCTAAATACAGGGATATTCTTGAGCAAAACCTGTACCACTCTGTGTGTGATTTGAGGCTAGGACGGAGGTTCACCTTCCAGCAGGACAATGACCCCAAACACACTGCTAAAGCAACACTTGAGTGGTTTAAGGGGAAACATGTAAATGTGTTGCAATGGGCTAGTCAAAGCCCAGACCTCAATCCAATAGAAAATCTGTGGTCAGACTTAAAGATTGCTGTTCACAAGCGCAAACCATCCAACTTGAAGGAGCTGGAGCAGTTTTGCAAGGAGGAATGGGAAAAAATCCCAGTGGTAAGATGTGGCAAGCTCATAGAGACTTATCCAAAGCGACTTGGAGCTGTGATAGCCTCAAAAGTTGGCTCTACAAAGTATTGACTTTAGGGGGGTGAATAGTTATGCACATTGACTTTTTCTGTTATTTTGTCCTATTTGTTGTTTGCTGCACAATAAAAAAAACAAACATGTGGGCATGTTCTGTAAATTAAATTAAATGTAAATCCTCAAACAATCCATGTTAATTCCAGGTTGTGAGGCAACAAAACACGAAAAAATTCCAAGAGGGGTGAATACTTTTGCAAGACACTGTATAAGCCATGTAGGAAGTGCATTGTTATTAGAGTCTTTAAACCCATGTAAATGTAAAAAAGATTTATTGTGCGAATGTGTCAATCATTTGCCCATGTACAACAAATCTTCATTGTACTTTGATTAATAGGTTTATTTTCTACGCCATCTAGTAGCAATAATGAAATGTTTTTTCTTTTTGAGGTATTTAAAGAATACCTCCTAATTATTGCAACTAGATGGTGAGGATAATACTAGTGGGGAAAAAAGTATTATGAAAATTATGGTGAAGATTTGTTGCCCTTTTGGAATTGATTGACACTTTCGCAAAGTTAATTTTTTTTATACATAAACCCCATAGACTTGTATTGTGAAAAAGAACAGTACCACACAAGCTTTGTTTAGCACTGCAAAGCAGAAAGCAGGGCCCCTGTATGTATAGATCAAAATCAAAAATTGCAATATATAGAAAGTCTTGAAAACAATATTAAAACAATATTGGTTTAATGTTTTATAGTAGTGTAGCGGGTATGTACTATTTAGGGGCAGCAACTGGGTTGTAGTATGACCCAGATGCACTATTGGTAGAACAGGGCTATGTTCTATTCGTGTGAGGACATCAGTGGTGTTAAGTTCCCTGTGGCTCAGTAGGTGGCGCTGTCACTTTGAGCCAGGGTTGAACCGCTACTGCAGTGCCGTACCCTTTGTGATCTCTCGCAGCAGCTGTACTGTGGGGCAGGGAATCCGCTGTGCTTGCTGGGAGAGGGTATAAAGGGGGCGGGCATCTTCACCACGAGGTCCGAGTCCCAGGCACCTTTAGCCTGAGGGCTGCTGACCGTGATCGGTGTCCAGGCGCCCTTGGCCTGTACACGGGAAGTTCGTGTTCCATCCCAGACACCTTCAGTCTGGGGTGAGGTACTCAGCTGGAGGCCTGGGACCCAGTACCTTCCACTGGGTTCTGCGAGGGAGGGATCGTCCTAAGGTGCCCCGGGTGTCGGGCACCTGAATCCAGGGGCGTAAGGGACCAGAGGAGGGATTCAACCGAAGATCTGGTGCAGCATATTGCCAGTGCCAGGTGGACCTCTGGAGACCATCCGGATGGATATCTTTCCCGAACAAGGGCCAATTCAAGAGGGAAGGTGGTTCATGTTCTATGACCGGTGGCAGCGGTTCATCTAGTCAACTCAGGTCGTGATAGACCTGCTATTAAGCCTGTGGCAGGGGCTTCAACAGTTCACCCGGTCGGTGGCAGCGACCAATCTCGCGGTTGGTGGCAGAGACCGTGCGTCAAGCCTATTTGCAACAAAAGGAATAGGAGAGTTCACTGTGCCTGGACCTACTCGTATCCACACCATGTCTGTTCATTTAAAAGTTCAACTGATGCTGTTCACTTGTTGAGAAGAATAAAGAAGTGTTGGACTTTTTATGGTGTGGGGCTCTATTACTGACAGTTAAACTTCCAAAGGAGAGGCAGAGGCTCCATCCAGAACACAGGCCCGAAGGTAAAGTATTGGCTTTCACCTCTACACATTAGAGGACATGGGCCGTAGTGAACCTCATCCTCCTCCCGCATACCCCTAGACAAGCCAGCCGTTTTATTTACAAAGGGGACGGGGTGAGGCCGCTACACGTGGGGGCTCGTCCGGGATTGTGTTATGGAGCCGAAGCTAAAGGAGTTTGAGCGTGTCTGCCCAATGGAGCTCCGAGCAGGTCGGCCATATTGGCCAAATCGCCACGAGGCACAACCTCCTTGCACAGTTCTTGGGCGTGACTCGGAGAAAGCCCGCAAGCTGAAGCATCAAAGGGGAGGAACTACGCAGTGCGCGATGGAGCAACAAGCCGTGACCATGTTTGAAAATGCCTTGTGGTTTCCAGTTTCCACCACCACAAGGATGGCTTTGACTAATGTTTTGGTTACGGATACGGGGATCCGGCTGAAGCTCCGGGGAAGATTCGCCCTGTATTCCTGCAGAGACATTGAGGCCCTGGGTATGATTTGTCCCGGCTGTTTGGGACTAGTGGTGCAGTTGAAGCCATTCGGGCACTGCGAGGCCTGCGGAGAGTTCTCATTCGAGGTGGAACTGTCCTTTGAGAAGCCAAGAGCTATCTACCTCGACCGCACAGGTGCCACTACTCAAGGAGGAGGAATCACCGCTTGGACAGCCGCACGCACTGCCGGGACCCTGGAGGAGGTCTCCATCAAAGAAGAGAAATCCGAGGATGCTGCCTCGGTCACCACAGGGCCTTTGCTCCCACCGCCGAAACGGAAGGTCGGCCTGGTCAAAGCCTCCTGTGGCTGTGGAGGAGCTTTGCCCCGCTGCTTGCCTGGCCTGGATGGATCCGGAGGGAAGAGCCCTGGACATCGTGACACTACTACAGGCCCAGGTGAGCCAGGGGTTGGGACTGTTGGTGTGGTTGGAGGTGTCGGGAGTCCGCAGTTGGTGGAGCCCGCTGAGGGGGGTGACTCTGAATCTACAAGGGGTTACCTGCCTGCTGAAATGTATGACACCTCCAACCTGGAGTCGCTCTCCGACATGGGAGACGACGCAGAGATCGATAAGATCTTCTGCCAGAAGGGCTGGGACAAGATACCTCTGTCCTCGTCCCATGCCAAAAGGGACTCACCTATGTCCGCAGGGGATAGTACATCCCGGGTGGAGGCACCAGCGCCTGAAGAGGGGTCCCGTCCCCAGTCTGCCCTTCGATCTCCGGTGCCACCTGCATAAGACACCGAGGGTCAGAGACTGTCGCTGCGGGCGCCTATGCCCAATTTGGAAGTGATCAAGGCACCTCGCCATCCAGATTGTATTGTCTTACCGGGTGTGGGGAACAAAGCTACTATGCCACCCTTGGCCAGGCTTCAACGTTTATTTGGCCAGAAGGTTGCTCACGAGTATGGGTGGGAATACCCATACTTGCCAAAAGAACTGTTGTATGAGGTCGACGTTGGTACAACAACTTCGTATGGACACATATTAACGTGCCACACGCACACAGGTACCTCGCCTGCTCTCCCAGGGCATCACAACGGTTCAAGGACTGCAAGGCAAAATGGATGCTGGGTCGGCACATCCATGCAGATAATGTGCTGATACACTGGAAAGATAAGGAAGATGCTGAGTATCAGATTGAGACCATGGATCAACACTTGAAACCCCTTATCCTGCCGCATCCCAGGTTCTATCTGTAGGAGAAAAAGACTCCTTTCCTTTGTTTTTTTCCAAGTTGGTGAACTTTCCGGAGTTTGTGTTTTCTCTCTACCGGGAAAATCAGTGACTGTGCCCTAGTCAAAGGGGTGTTTGTGCTCTTTGGAGGGATGGAGACTGTTTCAGTTGTTTGTTCTCCTTTCTTCCATCCAACAAAGTAATTATGGACTCTAGGGTAGTTAGAGCCAAGACACAGAGGAGTTTCGTTTCAGGATTCGACAAGTGCAATGACCGCGGCACTGTCACCAGGTGGCAGTGTTGCGCAACGATATACACTTTTCACACACACACTTCTGGAAGGAAAGAATTTCTTTTAGGAGAAGTTTTTTCATTCCCACATGAACATATTTGTTAGGGATTTGTGTGCTTCATTGTTTTTGTTTCCCTTCTGCAGGAAAACATCCATCAAGACTGCTGAGAATGGGGCGGGTCTTAGATAGTGATGGGAAAAGAGGTGTTAATAATGTGGATGTGTTAATAATTTGTTATGTGTTTGTTTCCTTTCCATTCCATGTCAGGATCAGGCTCAGTGTAAAAAGTTAATTTTTTTCTCTTTAAAGGGATTTTTTTTGCTGTTTTTGAATTTCTAATAGCTAGTCTCTGGATCGAGCTATGCTACCTCCCGTTGGGGAAATGGCTTGTTCCAGACACTGGGGACCAGTGTCAAATCACTGGGGGGAGAGTGCAGGGCCGTTTGAATAAATTTGGGGGCCCCAAGCAACAATTCAATTTTAAAGTTGAGAAGCGGGGGGGTGATCGCGGATCGCGGGAGGGGGGGTGATCGCATAGTATTACAGTGGAAATGCGGTCGGGAATGTCTTACCTCCTCCACCCGTGCTGCCTCCTCGAGTCCTCTGGCTGTGCTGCCCTCTGCTGGGGCCCCAGGACAAGTCGGGGCCCCAAGCAGCTGCTTGGTTTGCCTGTCCTGTTCCGACGGCCCTGGGAGAGTGTAGCGGGTATGTACTATTTAGGGGCAGCAACTGGGTGGTAGTATGACCCAGATGCACTATTGGTAGAACAGGGCTATGTTCTATTCGTGTGAAGACATCAGTGGTGTTAAGTTCCCTGTGGCTCAGTAGGTGGCGCTGTCACTTTGAGCCGGGGTTGAACCGCTACTGCAGTGCCATACCCTCTGTGACCTCTCGCAGCAGCTGTACTGTGGGGCGGGGAACCCGCTGTGCTTGCTGGGAGAGGGTATAAATGGGGCGGATGGGGGCGTGGCCTGGACATGGCTGAGTGAGGCTGTTTTCTCTTGGAGCTCCAGGCCCAGGCCCTCCTATACCGGCAAAATAACGAGATATACCGGTATGAACTCGACCAAAAGGTATAGCACCAGAGCAGCTACAAGGGGGACCCCCTCCGGGAAGAACCAGAGCGAAATCCGCAGGTACTTTAAGCTCCTGCAGGACGACTCCCCTGGGACCAGAGCAACGGCACCACGAGGCTCCACGCGGGGAACTACGCAGAAGGCCCAGGCACCGTCCTCCAGTAGCATCTTACCTGATTCCACGGCGGGAACACCGGAGACACATTGCGATCCGGGGATGTCAGTGGATCCGCAGCTAGACGCCGAGATGCAGGAGCAAGACATCCGGGCTTTGTTGTTGGCCCTCCCAACCCGGGCGGACATAGAGGCCCTCCCAACCCGGACGGACATCGAGTCCCTGATCCTCCGTTTGGAGGACACACAGGCGGGACATCCAGGAGGTGCGGGGGGAAGTATCCACACTCGCGGAACGAGTGAACGCGGGGGAGACCTCGGTGTCCTCCTTGGAGGTCAGAGTGGCGGCCTTGGAACGTTCCAGGGACATCCACCGAGAGACTGCGGTGGACCTACAGCTCCACTTAGAGGACATTGAAGATAGGAGCCGCCGCAGTAACCTCCGGATACGTGGGCTACCGGAGGCCGAGGGTGTGGAGAACCTCGGAGACTCGGTGCGGAAGCTGTTCCGGACGGTCCTGGGAGAACCGGAGGTAGAGATAGTGCTAGACAGGGCGCATAGAGCCCTAGGCCCCAGACCTACAGATCCTAGTAGGCCGCGTGACGTCATCTGCAGGCTCCATCGGTATACCCAGAAGGAGGAGATCCTGCGTCGGGCCTGGGACCATGGTGATGTGGAGGTAGAGGGTGTCCCGGTGAAGATCCTCCCCGACCTCTCCAGGGCGACGCTGCGTCGCAGGGCCCTGCTGCGTCCCCTTCTGGAGATGGCCAAGCAGAAGGGATTTACTTACCGCTGGGGATATCCTTTCTCTGTGTCCTTCAGGAGAGACTCCGGCTCCTTCACCCTGCAGACTCAGGCGGACCTCCCTGCTCTCTTCCATTTTCTGGAAGCGGATCCCATTCAGATCCCAGACTGGCTTCAGTTGCTGCCGCGTCCCCCCGGACGTTCGGGCCCCTCGGTGTGACGTGGCCCCTTCCCAATCCGTCAGCAGAGGGGACGCCGGAGGAATCGATCAGTGTCCCGGGAGGGACCACGTGAGTAGGCCGTAGGCCATATCTGCAAACATATGCCTCCATCCTCCCTCCCCCCCCTGGTCGTAACGGCCGGCCGCATCCTCCCGGATACCCCCTCCTTCTATGGCGTGCGATGTGGCACTAGGGCTCTTAGCCTCCCCTCGGGTTACCCGGGGGGGGGTTCGTGGATCTTTGACTCCCTGGAGTAATATGGATGATGCAGGGTCCCCTGGGCTGATGCCCCCCCTCCCCCTTCTCCTTCCCCTCCCCTCCAGGCGCCCGGTGGCCCGGGGATGCCACCCATACATGAGAAGCTGACATTCAACGAGGCAGAGCATGAACACTGACTTGGCCTGCACATGTGAGATGCTACTTTTGGGGTTGGAGGCGGGGATGCCGCTGGGGGTCTGTGCTGTTGTTTGGGTGGGGGGTTTCGGGGGGAGGTGGGGAGTTTTGTGCTTTTCTTTCTGACCCAGGAAGCAGTCCCCCCGCCATGAGGCTGAGGGGATTGACACCAATGACACCACTTCAGCCTAGGGAACACCACTGGAGCCACCAAATGCTGGGCGCGATCCATGCCTGAACAGTTGATGTACCATGTTTGGGAGAGGAGGGCAGTTTGGGTTTACATGTTGGGAGGCGGGGATGGTGCCGTTTGACAATTCCGTGGTTATGGCCTTTGACTTTTGCACTGTTACTGCTGGTTATCAATGTTAGGTTCCCTTTGATGCTGCTGCAGTCAGTTAGAATGCAAAATTTTGAACACAATGTTATACTTTTATGGTTGCCTTTTTTATCTTATAAGTTTATGTTTTATACACTACCGGTGTTAGCCTTTTTCAGCTGTCATACGGGGGGGGGGGGCGGGGGGGAGTTCACATCTCGGTCCTGTACACCCACCACCCCACTTAGGATGGCGCTCAATACCCCGGAGGTGCTCTTTATAGGAACCTTCGGCGAGTGCTATTGCCAGTTAGGCTGTTGTAGACTTCTAGTATTGCTGTCTGCCTAGGGGCAGCTCTCTTTTTCTTCCGCTATCCACTCTTCAACTGTATTTTTCTACACCTAAGTTTCTACGTCTCTGATCTTTTTCTTTCCCTCTTCTTCCCCCCTCCCTTCTGTCTTTCCCCTCCCTTCCCCCTCTCTATTCTACCCTACCCCCCTCCCCCCCACCTCTTCTGTGGTGAAGTGCGGACATGGACGTGCTTAATGTTATGTCATTGAATGCCAGGGGTCTGAACATCCCGGAGAAGCGGAGAATGCTGCTCAATGACATGCGTCGCGCGAGAGTAGATATAATGATGCTACAAGAAACGCACTTTAGAGACACGAAATTACCACTGCTTAAGAACAGACTGTACCCCCTGGCCTACCACTCTGCCTATGCACAGGCCAAATCCAGGGGGGTGTCCATCCCATGGAAACTGGTGGATGTTCAAACAGATGGAGAAGGCCGCTTCCTGTTTTTGAGGGGCCTGATTGGGGATAAGAGGGTGACATTGGCGAACATATATGCATCCAACGCTCATCAAGACACATTTCTTAAGAGACAGATTGACAGGCTAGGGCGTTACTCCGAGGGCCAGCTCATTGTAGGGGGCGACCTGAATATACCCCTAATGCCGTCGGAGGATACCTCTACAGGTACATCCTCCACTCCACGAGACGTACGTAAACGCATAGGATCGACACTGCACGCTGCACAGCTAGTGGACACCTGGAGACTTTTCCACCCAGGGGAACGTGACTACTCCTTTTACTCTAAACCGCACAAGTCATACTCCCGTATCGACTACTTCCTAGTTCCACACGGACAATTACACGCGGTCAAGGATACCTCAATTGGCTCAATAACATGGTCAGATCATGCCCCGATAGGGCTGCGGTATGCACTGTCAGACACCCTAGAGAGACAACACCCGGTTTGGAGACTCAATGAGAGTCTCCTGCAGGAGCCGGAGGTTTTGGCAGAGGTGACCACCGAGGTTGGCAACTACTTTGACACTAATGCTACAGTTGACAGCGACCCCGGACTTGTTTGGGAGGCGCACAAGGCCATGATTAGGGGGGTGCTTATAAAACACGGGGCCAGATTGAAGCGTGAGCGTACGGCGAAACTGACACTGCTTCTGACCAACTTGCAGGACTTGGAAAAGTCGCACAAGACAAACCCGACTAGACAACTTGGGATGGAGCTAGACACGACCCGGCGACAAATCATGGATATCTTACAATTTAAGGCGAAGGCTGCGATACAGATTTGCCGTAGGAAGGTCTATGAGTCCGGTAACAAATGTGGCAGGCTCCTGGCACAGGCCCTGAAATCACAACGACTGGCGTCTTACATACCGCATGTGGTTTCCCCCTCTGGACAGAGGGTGTCCCTTCCCCACCAGATCACTCAGGAATTTCGATCCTTCTACAGCTCCCTGTACAACCTACGTGCGCCCGACCCCGAACCTGACCCCACACAGGTCTATCTTGAAAGGTCCCTCATGCCTAAGCTATCAACAGATGTGCGGGAGGCCCTAGAAGAACCCATTACTATACCCGAACTTCAACAGGCTCTTAAAAACACAAAACCTGGTAAGGCCCGGGGCCCGGATGGCTTTACCACCCAATATTATAGGTCCCTCTTTCCCTCATTGAGTCAGCATATGGTGAGACTCTATAACGCCCTGGGTACGGGAAAGTCCTTTCATACCACCACGCTGCAGGCACAGATCTCGGTTATACCGAAAGAGGGTAAAGACCCTTCTCAATGCGGGAGCTATCGTCCCATTTCCCTTCTGAACGCGGACCTTAAATTGTTTACCAAAATCCTTGCGTCTAGATTGCAGAGTCACCTACCTCACCTGGTCCACTTGGACCAGGTGGGCTTTGTCCCGACTAGAGAGGCCAGGGATAACACCACCAAGGTCCTTAACCTGCTGCACATAGCGGTCAGCGATAAGACACCGTGTGTGCTGCTGGGGACGGACGCCGAGAAGGCGTTCGACAGAGTAGATTGGAGATTCATGTTTGCGACACTGAAGTACATAGGCCTGGGAGATCAGATGATGAGGAGGGTGGCGGCGGTCTATTTGGACCCGACGGCCAGGGTCAGGGCGAACGGAGTTCTCTCGGAATCATTTCCGATAATGAATGGGACACGGCAGGGTTGCCCCCTGTCGCCCCTGCTCTTCGCCCTGACCCTGGAACCCTTTTTATGCCACGTCCGACAGAACCCTGGCATCACTGGGGTGTCCGCCGGGGGTACGCAACATAGGGTATCGGCTTATGCGGATGACCTAATGTTCACGCTTACGAACCCCTCTGCTTCTCTTCGATGCCTCCTGCGTGAGTTTGACACTTATGGCCAACTGTCCAACCTGAAGATAAATCTCTCCAAATCAGAGGCCATGGGGGTGGGGATTCCTCCACACCAATTGATGAGGCTTAAGAACAGTTTCAACCTGAAATGGACAGACGACGCCCTGAAGTACCTGGGCACCTATATACCTGCGTCTCTCTCTCGCCTATTTAAGCTTAATTTCCCCCCGCTTCTCACCAGAGTGCAGAAACTCCTGGACCAATGGGACAGCGGCCTCCATTCGTGGCTGGGCCGCTGTAACATTCTTAAGATGTCAATCTTACCCAAATTCCTCTATACCCTAAAGGCTCTCCCGATCTCAATCCCGGGATCCCTTTTTAAGCAGATCAACTCGGTTTTCACTAGATTTCTTTGGGCAGGGAAAAACCCGCGCCTTAGCAGGAATATGCTATCCCTCCCGAAATTACACGGAGGCTTAGCCATGCCGGATATTCGCGTCTATTACCAAGCGACCCACCTCAGTAGGCTCCTAGACTGGTGCCGACATACAGACTCCAAGCTCTGGACGCAAATAGAGCAGTCACAGAGCGTTGTCCCCCTTCATAGAGCACCATGGTGTCACGCAGCTTTGCCCATAGAGCTTAAACGACACCCGCTGATTGGCACAACAGTCAAGATTTGCTCACAGTTGTTGTCGAAACCCTCAGTCTCGAATCCTGACTCACCGCTGAGACCGGTGTTGGGACACCCTCACTTTGTGCCAGGTATCCAGCATAGGAGGTTTCTGGATTTACAAGCGGCGGGATATTATCAGGCGTCTCATTTTGGTACTATGGGACGGTGGAAAACAACCGCAGAGCTATTAGACCTATCTGGACCGTACAAGCTAGACTTTATGCAAGCTCACCAGCTCAGCCACTTCCTACATGGTCTGCCACCCCCCTCTGACGCGGCCCGATCCCCGCCCACAGTGCTGGAAGGACTCTGCACGGAATCAGGGACGATCCCCCATTCCTTATCCTTGACATATGACATGCTGATTACGCCAACAGCGGACAGCCCCATACCATACCTAACTAAATGGGAAGGAGACCTGAACTGCCAATTTACCGAGGGGAAGAAGAAGCACATACTCCACTTCGCCCATAAATCCTCTCTGTGTTCTAGATTTCAGGAGACAAATTACAAAATCCTCACTAGGTGGTACAGGACCCCTGCGCTCCTCCATACTCTCTTCCCGGCGTCTTCGGACCTTTGTTGGAGATGCCGGGAGGAGAAGGGGACCCTCTTACATATCTTTTGGTCCTGCCCCCGACTGCGAAATTTCTGGAGTGAGGTCCGACGGATTACACAGGACTTTACTGACCGTGTAGTGCCGGACGACCCAGCCTACTTTCTACTTCACGCGACAGATACACCGTCGCGAATCTACCAAAAATCAGTTGTGCGACATTTGTTGGACGCTGCTAAGGCCTGCATACCACTTCAATGGAAGTCACCTCACCCACCGGCCATTTCCCTTTGGCTTAAAAAAGTAGACGACATATGTCAGCTGGAGGACCTGATCCTCACCAACCAAGAGAGACAGGAGACTTTTAAGAAGACCTGGCAGCTATGGAATGTTTTTAAATACTCCGCAGAGGGTCAGCGACTTAGAGGCGTAGACGGGGAGGACACTTAGATTAACATACGGCTAACCGTTCAGACCTGCTGACTCTATCGATGACTTGCTGGGGAGGCTGATGATCTGATGGAGATCCTTTGCGGAGGGGTGGGCTTCCCCCCGCCCCCCTCCCTCTACCATGTCCCTGTTCGCGCTCACAGCTCCCTTCCCCTTCCCCATTCTCTCCCCCCCCCTTATTCTCCCGTCTTTCTTTATCTTTTCTCCTACTTTTGGTTTTTCTAATCTCTTATTTTTCCTCTCTACTATTCTGGAAACAAAAAAAAAAGAGGGGTTTGTCCTGTGGGACCGGGCAGCATCGAGGAATCCTACGGTTTGGGACTCCCGGTTGCCCTTGGGTTAGGGGGCGGCAGGGATTGCATCCGGGGTCATGGTGTGGGTTATCCGCGCATACTGTCCTTTTGATGCACACGTTGCCACACAGGTAGGCTGACCCCCCCCTTTTTGGGGGTGCTTGACAACGGACCACATATGGACACCTACAGCAGGTTTCGTCTATATGTGTATATATATATGTATATATGATTGAACAAAATACCCGTGCCTGTACTAATATGTGTCGTGTGTGCTGTGTATTAAGTTGTATTATGCTGTATTGGTCCCTGCGGGCCGACCTCTCTGTTACAAATAAAAAAAAAAAAAAAAAAAATAAAGTGGGCGGACATCTTCACCATGAGGTCCGAGTCCCAGGCACCTTTAGCCTGAGGGCTGCTGTCCGTGATCGGTGTCCAGGCACCTTTGGCCTGTACACGTGAAGTTCATGTTCCATCCCAGACACCTTCAGTCTGGGGTGAGGTACTCAGCCGGAGGCCTGGGGCCCAGTACCTTCCACTGGGTCCCGCGAGGGAGGGATCGTCCTAAGGTGCCCCGGGTGTCGGGCACCTGAATCCAGGGGCGTAAGGGACCAGAGGAGGGATTCAACCGAAGATCTGGTGCAGCATATTGCCAGTGCCGGGTGAACCTTTGGAGACCGTCCGGATGGATATCTTTCCCGAACAAGGGCCAATTCAAGAGGGAAGGTGGTTCATGTTCTATGACCGGTGGCAGCGGTTCATCTAGTCAACTCATGTCGGTGGCAGAGACCTGCTATTAAGCCTGTGGCAGGGGCTTCAACAGTTCACCCGGTCAGTGGCAGCGACAAATCTCACGGTTGGTGGCAGAGACCGTGCGTCAAGCCTATTTGCAACAAAAAGAATAGGAGAGTTCACTGTGCCTGGACCTACTCATATCCACAACCTGTCTGTTCATTTAAAAGTTCAACTGATGCTGTTCACTTGTTGAGAAGAATAAAGAAGTGTTGGGCTTTTTATGGTGTGGGGCTCTATTACTGACAGTTAAACTTCCAAAGGAGAGGCAGAGGCTCCATCCAGAACACAGGCCCGAAGGTAAAGTGTTGGCTTTCACTTCTACACATTAGAGGACATTGGCTGTAGTGAACCTCATCCTCCTCCCGCATACCCCTAGACAAGCCAGCCGTTTTATTTACAAAGGGGACGGGGGGTGAGGCCGCTACAGTATAAATAGTCTACATATTGTATTCATATAGGTAACTACATACTTGTATTAGTTATGGTAATTAAATTAAGTGTATTTATAAGTGAGTGTCACATTATATGTGTGAGTTCGCTGGTATGTACAAGTCCTGGCGAATACTCTTTAGCTTCTCTCAAGGAAGTCTTGTGAGACTAAAATGTTGAAAAACAGGTTTACTAATTAAAATTTCCCTCCCACTTTAAGGAGCCTGCATAAGAGTTTGCTCAGTTTTGCTTGGCAGACAGCACTACTGGCCTCGCCCTGAGAGGAGGCAGGTAAAGGTGATAGTAACAACGTAGTTGTACCTTTAATCTTCCTCATTTGCTCTGCTTTTGCATGAGTGTCATATCTGACACATGAGAAGAACCTACGTATCACAAGAGTGTTAAAGTTTTTCAGAAGTATTTGTTTTGTTTTATACCTAAACTGGAATGTCTGAAGATCAGGACTGGAACAAGAAATCTATCAGGATATTGAAAAAAAAGGACGGAAATACAAAATGTGCAGACTGCGGAGAGCCAGGTGAGAACACACTGAAGAGGAAGTGAGGCTGGCAAATGTAGTTTAGTTAAGTATCGTCACACAGTAAACTATGATATCACCAACATGAGCACAGTTTCCCATTACGTTATATAAACTTACAGATTTGGTAATTTTTTTCTGTAGATTAGTTTTTTCACAGATTGTGCACATACTAGCACTTATCAGAGCACTTACTAGAGCTTGCAGCGAAGGAAGGTAATTGTTGCAATAATTAAAATTAAATTAAGAAAGCCACATGACTCAAAGAGATTGTGTGCATATTCACTCCTCTACCTAAGGTGAGGAACATGAAATAACACCATTAATAAGTAAAAGTGTGTGTTATGCATCAGACTGTCTTGCCAAAATGTTTGCGTAGAACATGCTGTGCAACTCCTTAATGCTCATGTGTCTCCTGTTGCTTTAGGGTCAGTAATGTGTTTAGGTAATTAGGCAAAATATTAATTGGGTACCTAACAATCTGGCTGCTTGGAATCCCTTAAGGGTCTGAGGTGGTCAACCGGTACATACAATATACATTGGTTGCTGTGAGTTTATAGGAAGCCACTATTGCTCAACATCCTGTTCAGCTAGTAGGGAACCTTTATGTCTGAAATCTAATTTTTCCTTATGGTTGGGTGTTATAGCTATTACATGCGATACTAAGGTTAGGCATTGGCTTTGGGTTATGTTTATGGTCAGTTATCAGTTGACATGTATTTGGTGAGTACATTATCAAGTTGTAGAAACCTTGGTTACTATAATTAATTTGTTTTCTTTTTAGACCCTCAGTGGGCATCCAGTACACTGGGTGTCTTCTTGTGTGTGACTTGTTGTGGTATACACAGAAATCTTTCAGACATCAGTACAGTGAAATCACTGTGTATGGCCAAGTGGGAGGAGGACCAAATAGAGGTAACATGCCCTTTATTTCTTTTGTCTGGTCCATGTCAGAAAATACACAAATACACAAACTTGCAATATTTAAAGAGACTTTTCTATGGATTTATTTCTTAAGTAGAATTAAGTCAGCATTTAATTGAATTTAATTATAGCGATGAGCCCAATTAACCATCATAATGGTCCATTAAAGAAAAGTTTATTTTCAGACAGTATTTAAGTATTGATAACAAATTAATAAATGTATTTGTAGATTCAACTAGCATGCATAACTCAATCTATCTTTATCCACCTCGCGCCCGCCGTACGAGAATATACGGCCGCAAGGTGGTTGTCAAATGCCGGGAGGCCTTTTTTATACGGCCTCCGCTATTTGGCAACTGGGGGGCGCGCGAGCACCGCCGGTGGCGCGCGCACGTGCCCGGCGCTTCACTGCAATGCCGATTCGCGTGCCTGGCGGCCGCGATGTCCGCCAGGCACCCCCGATCGGCGGTTACAGAGACAAGGACATGGATCTGTTTGTGTAAACATAGAGATCCATGTCCTGTCAGGGAGAGGAGACCGATGCTGTGTCCCTTGTACATAGGGGCACAGATCGGTCACCTCCCCCAGTCAGTCCCCTCCCCCCACAGTAACAATCACTCCCAGGGAACACATTTAACCCCTTCCTCGCCCCCTAGTGTTAACCCCTTCCCTGCCAGTCACATTTATACAGTAATCAGTGCATATTTATAGCACTGTTCGCTGTATAAATGTGAATGGTCCCAAATTAGTGTCAAAAGTGTCCGATGTGTCCGCCATAATGTCGCAGTCACAAAAAAAATCACTGATCGCCGCCATTACTAATAAAAAAAAAAATATATAAAAATGCCATAAAACTATCCCCCTATTTTGTAAACGCTATAACTTTTGCGCAAACCAATCAATAAACGCTGATTGCGATTTTTTTTTACCAAAAATATGTAGAAGAATACGTATCGGCCTAAACTGAGGTAAAAAAAAAAAAAAAAAAAAATTGGGATATTTATTATAGCAAAAATCAAAAAATATTGCTTTTTTTTCAAAATTGTCGCTCTATTTTTGTTTATAGCGCAAAAAATAAAAACCGCCGAGGTGATCAAATACCACCAAAAGAAAGCTCTATTTGTGCGAAAAAAAGGACGTCAATTTTGTTTGGGAGCCACGTCGCACGACCGCGCAATTGTCATTCAAAGCGTGACAGTGCTGAAAGCTGAAATTTCGCCTGGGCAGGAAGGGGGTATATGTGCCCAGTAAGGAAGGGGTTATATCAACCTCCGGTAATCCAATAGACATAAACACTCCAAGACAGGGACAGGAGGATTTGGCATCCTGAGCCAACCAGGTTTTTATACTTGTAAACTTATGCTTTAAATTTGCGTCTTTGGAATAAGAATATTTATGTAGCAATACCCCCGAAGGGGCCGCTGGTTTAAGATTTTAGGCCTGCCGTTACCTTACTGTTCACACTTAGGGGTCTTCCTTGAAGAGTTGTTCACAGATGTCTGCACCAAACACTAAAGCCCTGTACACACGATCGGTTTTACCGATGAAACCCGTCCGATGGATTTTTTTCATCGGACAAACCGATCGTGTATGGGACCCATCGGTCTTTTTTCCATCGGTTTTAAAAAATAGAAAATGTTTTAAAATTTTCAGATGGATCAAAAACCGATAGAAAATTCCTATTGTCTATGGGCAAGTCCATCGGATAAAAAACCCACGCATGCTCAGACTGAATTAGGAGACGGGAGCGCTCGTTCTGGTAAAACTAGCGTTCCTAATGGAGAGAGCACATTCATCATTCTGCAAGTTATTGCCTCGTTTAATGCAGCGCATTGTTTTTTGCTTTAGAATGGCGTTTAAAATTTCGTTTTTGCTGCAGATCTTTATCACGAGTTCTGACAAACTTATGTCTTTCTTGTGATCTTCTCAATAATTATGATTTATTCTTAAAGGCAGACCTCACAAATTTAAAAAAAGTTTTAGAATCCTTTTTTTTTTTTTTTTTGCTTTTGTTTTGGGTGTCAATTTCTCACAACAACATATGTTTCTTTTATTTTTCCCTCATGGAGGTTGGTGTCCCTTGTTCTTAATTCCACGTTGTATTTAAGAAATGTTATTGCTACTCACAATAAAAACACATCAGGCAAGTATTTTGGCTGAAATCAAATCTCCATTTATTCATGCAAAATATAAAATAAAAAACGAAGGGCAACAATTCGAAAATTAGCGGAAAATATGAAGTCATTGGACCCCAAAGGCAGACATGAGTATGATGAACAATAAGATAAACAACATAATGAAATCAGGAGCAGCAGCCAAAGACATACATCACCCCAAGCTGTGGTACTCCATCAAACTGCAACTTCTGAAAGAGCAGCTTGAAGCCAGGGAATCACCTCCTGCTCTTCCCTGTACACTTCCCTCCACGCTTCCCTGCAGTGTTCCCTCCACGCCTCTCTGCAGCGTTCCCTCCATGGCCCCGTCCACGCACCCTTGCAGGCCGTGCCACTGTGGGTCGTAATGTGGCAGGAGGAGGAGGAGAAGGATTGGCCTGATGCGAGAGATGGGTGGCCTCAGTCAGCTGTCCCCTCCCCCCCATGTGTACGGCTGTGTATATAATGTGCTCGCAGAGGGCACGTTGTCCCGCCTCCATTTGGACTAATTTGTCCGCGAGGTAGTACTAAACCCCTCCACAGGGTTGAGGGGGGCCCTCATGATGGCAGCAGCGTCACTGATCATTTTGAGTGACTCCTCCTCCACCTGTGACATCCTATGATTTTTTTTTAGGTCTGATGTGGAGGGGAGCCACTTGTGACACTGTGCTGCCACTAGGCCTGGGGACCTGCTGAGTCCCACTTGGCCCTGCCTCCTCCTGGCTGACACTCACCCCTGCCTCCTCCTGCCTGCCACATTCCTGCGCCTCTTCCTCCTGGCTGGCCTCATCCTGTGTAGAAAAAAGGCACATAGTTAGATATTTTGGGGAATCAATCACACACAATTTTGATCTCATGACTGGTGCAATTTGCTTGTTTTAAAACTAGCAAAGAGTTTCATTCTCTCCCCTTTCTTTTTAGATATTTTAACAATCATTTATGTCCCGTTTTTTTTTTTTTTTTGGGGGGGGGGGATGTTATCATTTTGGGAGAATAAATCAAGTTCATCACAATAGTACTTTGAAGCCAATAATTATGTTCTAAAATACTATACCTGGCTGAAGATGCGAAGATCTGGCTCTTCAAGCACAGGTGGCTCCTCCTCCACCTCTGCAGGGGTGGAGGGAAGGGTGGAAGGAACGCTGGAGGGAAGGGTGGAAGGAATGCTGAAGGGAAGGGTGGAAGGAAGGGTTGAGGGCAGGCTGGAAATTGATTCCCTGGCCTCAATCTGGTCTTCCGGAAATTGCAGATGCTTGTAGTACCACAGCTTGGACTGTACTACATCGTCTGCTGCTGCTCCTGATCTCATGGAAGCGCGGTATTCAGTGTATATTTTTTAATATGCATTCCGCATATTGTTTATCTTATTGTTCATCATACTGTAGTCTGCCTCTGGGACCCAGGGCTTCATATAATCCGCTAATTTTTGAATTGTTGCCTGACGTACACCACTCTTGTGGTAATCTGAATGTTTTAGTTCCCAGAGGTTGTGGAGTTCTTTATATTTTTCAATAAAAACCAACATGATATCCGGCTCACGTAGTTTATGCATTGTAGACTGTCTGCAAGTTCAAAACACATAAAAAAACATGAGAGGTCAGATTCCATTCTCCTCAACTTATCCCAATATTGGCCTTTACAATCATGAACCATTATAGGCCACTGCAGGCCCAAGTTCCCTTCTTACCTTAGTTGTGGTCTTTTCTGGACTTCTGCTCGTTCTTACTCCGCGCAACCCTAATAACTTTGTTCCCATTTTACACCCTGCGCATACGTGTAACTCCACCCGCGTCGCCCGCCCATGACGGTCTTTTCCTGCTTTTCCCCACCCCTTCACGTTCGGCGCACAGTAGGATACGACGACATGTCGGTGACACAGGTGGCTTCTTTATTAGAAAGTACCGACGAGGAAAGCCCGGAGGCGGGAGCGTCCCGATCCAGGACTAAAAGATACAAGGTGACTAATATGTCATTTGCTGAGATGGCGGAGATGGTGGACATCCTGCGGAGGAAAGATTACGATGGGAAGCATGGGCCATACGATACCCCTAATCTCAGGAAGTCTCAAATAATGGACAAAGTGGCGAGGACTCTCTATCAGAAATATGGGGTCAGGAGATCCAAGGAGCAGCTCCGTAAAAGGTGGTCTGACCTGAAGCTGAGGGAGCCGGAGCAGTATAGGAAGCTTATCAAAAGCATTGAAAAAAGTAAGCTTTTCTTTTTACTGTGTTCTTTCATATTGTAATATGTATTCTTGCATGTTTTGCTCCATGTGCTTGGCTTGACTGGTTTCACATTTGCAAATGGCAACTTTTATGTTAAGTTGAGTGTCCACTTATTTGGTAATGTTTTGTAGTAAACACTTGATCGTCTTCCCCAAAACATGTTTGGCACATATCCACGTAAACTACATGTGGTCATGCCTCATTTTCATAAAACAACGTTTCTACACATTTTTGGCTAGATGATGTGTTGTAAGTAAAGTAGAATGTGAATGAAAGGCTAAACTGGATTCTGGGTAAAGGAGATGACACTTAAGCAGTTGGTTACACAGCTTTTTGCTCAGGAGCAATATACTATAGTGTGGGCCACATGACCAAATTTTTAAGGGTGTCACACACAGGTGCTCCAGTGGATACCTTGGTGGTTCTCCAAGTGTGTTTTTTAGGCCCCTAAAAAAAAGCATGCAGCTTAGTAGAGTTCTCAAGATCTCATGTGCTCATCTTGGAACTCAGGCCCAAATATCAATTGCACCCCACTTCCAATCAATGTATACAATTTCTGCCCTCAAATCTCTGTGTGCTAAAGGATACCTTTTTTTTCCATTCCCATAGGGGAGAGGAGACTGGGAGGACACCAATCTGAGGAGGCGAGGAAGCACAGAACACATAAACACCCCCCAGATCCCAAAGCACCCCAAGATCAGCATGTGGAGGGAGCGGAGGTGGAGGAAGGAGAGGTGGAGCTTATCACCACAACAGGTCAGTGTCTGTCACCACAACTTCAAGGTAAATACAGATGTAGGCCTGCATATTTCTAATTTTTTTTTTTTTTTTAGGGGATGAACGTGGTGGTGTGTCAGGAACTCAAAATCCTCCATTTTTGAGTGCTAGTGCCCAAATAATTATTCAAGAAATAATGGAATGTAGTAGCGAAATGGACATTATGAGAAATAGAATTAATGTGATTGAGCAAAAATATAAAAACATTATAGATATTTTGGGGCGAATAGTCTGCCCCCCCCCGTTTTTGCGGGTTTTTTTGCCCTAAAAATTTTGCACTGGTATTCCCACCAGCCCAAATGTGAAGATGCACACAGTGACTCAACATGTGCTATCTGCCGTCACAGGATATCTATGTCCCTGTTTTGGGGGTGCAACCTCTTCCTCCCTACTCAATTAGGTGAGAGGAAGGGTTTGCACACCCAAAGCACGTCCATTGATCCCCCATGATGGCAGATAGCACATGTTTACCTTAGCCATGGGATCATGTGGAAAATACCCATTTGAGACAAAAAAATAAAGTGGGGTTCTTCACATTTGGGATGGATCAGGGGTGACATCACCCCATCTCATGTTTCTCCTTTTCACGTTGAATTTTTATATTTCCTTTTTTGGACAAATGTTTACTATTTTGACCCATGCATGTTTCTGCAAAACAAACCTCCAAATAAAACAAAAAAATTTGGGGAGGTAAAACTTTCTACATTGTATTTCTATAAAACCTAAAAATAAATGTGGTGCACAGAGTAAAAAGTTTCTGGGACACTCAAAAAGGTGTGGCTTGTTCTTTCTATGCTCAATAGCAGTTCTGAAAAAGCTAAATCAATGCTTTTTATAGTGACAATTGTGGCCATTTACTAAGGACAAATACACTTGGCACTACAAGAACCTGGGAGACACATCAACCAAAAAAACAAGAATGACAAAACAAGATTTTGGGAAATATAATAAGATTTTATTTTAAGAACCAAAAGGTCAGATATGGTCTGGCATCGCGATGGCCCCCCTACCCGTGAAGTACTCAACGTATTTCTCACGTACTTCACGGGCACTTTGGGGGGCCAAGCCAGTACGGGCAGTGTCCAGGCCGGTCATAATGGTCATCTCGGATGGACCGGCCTCAGGCCCAACTGTTGACACATATGTCGCCGAAAAATGTCTGAGAAAGTTATGCAAGATGCAGCAACAGAAAACAATGTGGTTCAGCTTGTATTCCACCATATGGATTGCTGTCTGAAACAGGCAGAACCGGATGGCCATTATCCCGAAGGCATTCTCCACAACTCTCCGGGCTCTGGCCAGCCGGTAATTAAAAACCCTCCTCTCCGGGGTGAGGGTGCGTTGGGGAAACGGCCGCATCAGGTGTGGTCCCAGTCCAAAGGCTTCATCCGCGATGAAAACAAACGGTAGTCCTTCCACGTTGTCTGCATCTGGAGGCAGTGCAAGACCCCCAGAGTGCAGACGGTGAGCAAACTCCGTCTGCGCGAATACTCCGCCATCGGACATCCGGCCGTTCTTCCCCAATACTATTAAAACCTTTATAGTTATAATAGAATGACCCCGAACGGGGTGGCGGCACTATGTGGACGTGCTTGCCATCAATTGCCCCTCCACAGTTGGGGAAGTCCCGCCGCTGGGCAAATTGATCAGCCACAGTCTGCCATTCCTGTGGTGTGCAAGGAAACTGTGGAGTCAAACAAAAAGAAGACATTAGTACGTTTTCAGTTTACAGTGCAAACAGATTACACAAAGACATTGTTGACCAACATCAGGCTAACATTATTATTTAAGGGAGGATTTCATGCCCAAAAAAGAAGGCCCACTTAGCAGGTGACTCACCCCCGCTGAGGGGACATTAGAAAATATTCTAAGGGGGGGGTTTGAGGTGATTTTGGGGGCACAAAATAAAGGCTCTACCACTCTGCTGAACTTTAATGAGAACTAAAACATTTGTACACATTTTAGGGGGGGGGGTGCAAAACTACGATGGCACTGACCCAAAAAAAACGGGTGTAAAAAACTAGGCTAGCTGTGTTTGGGCCCAGGATAGCATGCTGGAGAGGTTAGTGAAGGGAAATAAGCATGTAGGCCCCAAAAAGGGCATTAGAGGAAAAAACCTGCATGGGGAAAATGGGTACATTCTCAGGATATTACAAACATGCAAATTTGGGAAGGAGGAAATAAATAAAATACATTAGCAAACAATCCAAACATATAATGTGATGTTAAAGGAGCAAACTTACCTTCATATAGTCCTTCTGCAGGACCTTAATAATGGCACAACACGTTTCAGGGATAATGATCCAGAGAGCCTGGGGGGAGATGCCTGTTGTGAACTTGAGGTCCTGCAAGCTTCTCCCAGTCACCAGGTATCTCAACGTGGCAATAAGCCTCTGCTCGGCAGTGATGGCCTGGCGCATCACAGTGTCCTGCCTCGTGATATAGGGGGACTAGGGATGAGCCGTTCGGTTCGCACCGGAACCTTCGAACGGACCGAAAGTTCGCGCGAACGTTAGAACCCCATTAAATATAATGGACGCGAACGTTCGAAATCTAAAGTGCTAATTATAACGACTAATATGCATGTTATTGTCCTAAAAAGGGTTTGGGGACCCGGGTTCTGCCCCAGGGAACAGGGAACATCAATGCAAAACGAAGTTTTAAAAACGGCCGTTTTTCGGGAGCAGTCATTTTAATGATGCATAAAGTGAAAAAAAAAGTCAAATATTCCTTTAAATATCGTACCTGGGGGGTGCCTGTGAAGTGGCATGTGTTTCCCATGTTTAGAACTGTCCCTGCACAAAATGACATTTCTAAAGGAAAAAACGCCATTTAAAACTGCTTGCGGCTTTAATGTAATGTCTGGTCCCGGTAATATGGATGAAAATCTTTGAAAAAAATGGCATAGCTACTCCATCAGCCCCCCCCCCCCCCCCCACCCCAGCCCATTACCAGCCCCTTTGGGTCTTGTATGGATATTAAGAGGAACCCCGCACACAAAATAAAAAAGGCCCTATATACTCTGAACAGCAGTATACAGGCGGTGCAAACAAGACAGGGACTGTAGGTTTGTTCTTAAGTAGAATCTGTTTGTAATTTTGAACACGTACATTGTTAAAGTGTAGCTCCAGCCAAAAAATATATTTTTAAGCTTTTTGGAAAACATAGGGAAGGGTTATCACCCCTGTAACATTTATTTTGCTGTCTGTGCCCCTGTTCAGAACATTTCACCTCACTTTCCGTCCCAATGACAACTGTTTTTGAAAAGTGGGGTTTTTATTGAAACAAGGATTGGTGATAAAGCATCAGTAGAGAGGAGACACCTTTTTCCAATATTAACTCTTACAGGAGAGAATTTCCCTTCCTAGGGGTAGATTTCCTCTCACTTCCTGTTGTCTCCTTCCGTTTGCAAGTAGGAGTCGTTTGTAAGTTGGATGTTTGAAAGTAGGGGCCTGCCGTATATATTCTGCTGAAATTTGCTCCTTACATGTTGGTGTTGCCACAACACTGTGAGCCCCCACAGTTACTCTTGGTGGGTGCTGGAACGGCCTGCTGTGAACTATTATATCAGGAATTGTATTTACATGCCATTGTTGAACAGTGGTAGAAAAAATTGGGCCTTTGGTGGTGGTGCTGGTGCCGCAACACTGTAAGCCCTCACAGTTACTCTTGGTGGGCGCATGAATGGGCCCTGCTGTGAATTATTAGATCAAGAATTGTAATTGCATGCCCCTGTTGAAGAAGAAGCACACTACGCCCGCTGTAAGTGCTGCAGATGCCTGTTAGTGTAACACAAAAGAAAAAAAACTACGAGCAATAAGGGGTAGCTTCAGGTGTATAATGTGCAGGAGGCACACTACGCCCACTGTAAGTGCTGCAGATGCCTGCCTGTGTTACACAACAGGAAAACACAGCAATAAGGCCTAGCTTCAGGTGTATATTTTGCAGGAGGCACACTACGCCTGCTGTAAGTGCTGCAGATGCCTGCCTGTGTTACACAACAGGAAATCACAGCAATAAGGCCTAGCTTCAGGTGTATATTTTGCAGGAGGCACACTACGCCTGCTGTAAGTGCTGCAGATGCCTGCCTGTGTTACACAACAGGAAAAACAGCAATAAGGGCTAGCTTCAGGTGTATATTTTGCAGGAAGCACACTACGCCTGCTATAACTGCTGCAGATGCCTGCCTGTGTTACACAACAGGAAAACACAGCAATAAGGGCTAGCTTCAGGTGTATACTGTGCAGGAGGCTTAGCAAAAATATCACTGACACTGTCCCCTGCCTATCTTTCTCTCCCTGCACACAAGGTTTAGCAGAATAACACTGACACTGTCCCTGCCTATCCTTCTCTCTCCCTGCACACAAGGTTTAGCAGAATATCACTGACACTGTCCCTGCCTATCCTTCTCTCTCCCTACACACAAGGTAAATGAACAAATATCACTAACACTGTCCCTGCCTATCCTTCTCTCTCCCTGAACCGGAACACACTACACAAGGCCGCCGCGCTGGCGGCCTTTTATAGTGTGGAGCGTGTACTAAACCCCCCTGAGCTATAATTGGCCACATGCATCCTACCTGTGGCCAATTATGGCTCTCCTCGCTGCCAGCGCTGTGTTTGGCCAAGCATGCGGGGTCACAGTGCATGCTTGGCCAATCACAGCGCTGGGATTGCACTGCAATGGCGCAGTGTATTGTGGGCCGTTCGCGTCACTCGAATTTGGCGCGAACAGCCCAAAACGTTCGATCTTCGTCGAACGATCGAACAGCCGATGTTAGAGTCGAACGTATGTTCGACTCGAACACCGAGCTCATCCCTAAGGGGGACAGCAAATCCAACAGACGGTGAAAAACGGGGTCCGTCATCCTGAGATAATTCCTGAAATCATCAGGATTATTCTCATGGATTTCCCGCAGCAGAGACATATGAGAGAATTGGTCACGCTGGAGCAACCAATTCTTGGTCCATGAACTCCTCCTCACCCTGTTCACGGACTAAACTCGGGTTACAGTGTTAACCGCAACACCAAGCCCAAAGCCAGCACGAGCTCGAGAACGAGAACGCACTTCAAACATGGTCTTAAACCGGTCGGCTGGTCAGAATGAACTCAAACAGAACGCACTGTGGAACAGCAAGGCCTGAGAAGAACAACCTGAAAAACAGTAAACGAACGGCCAAGAAGGCACTGCAAAGCAGTAACGACCTGACTGCATGCACTGAATAACAAATTAAACACCAGGAAACGATCTGCAAAGCACGGAGACTGAAAAGCGTGAATCGGCTCTCACCAAACTTTTACTAACACGCGGTAACACTAAATCAGCAAAAGCAGCCCAAGGGGTGGCGACATTAGATTTTAACTTCCCTTTTATAGCGCCGTCGTACGTGTTGTACATCCCGTCGTTTTGTTGCCGTCGGTTTTTGGACTGATGGTGTGTGGCCAAGACTGATGAAAAACTGTTTCATCGGATTTCCGATGGACAAATCCATCGGACTAAAATTCATCAGAAATCCGATCGTGTGTACAGGGCTTTAGTCTCTTTTTCTCAAGGGTTTTATTAAAGAACTTCCAGACAGAGGGATGGAAGGTTGGGGGAGACTGATGAAAGGTACGTTGCTTTCGCGGATCACGGGTACTTTCCTTAATCCGGAGGACAAACAGCTTCCACACTGGATCTAGCATCCCCCGGATAGGCCTCTCTCACTGACCTAGCAGCCGGTGCGATCTCGTTCAAAAGTCTCTGCCACAGACTTCTATAATCACTCACTTGATAAAGTTCTGAAAACATAACACACAGTGCCAGGATCTTTCAGCCAGACGGCAGCACTGTGAGGTAGATTTTTATCCGGATGCGTCCTCCAATTGAGCCCTCAATTGTTCGGTCCCTTCCCGCAGGCAAGGCGACACAGGACCATCCCCAGATCAGTAGGCCCCAGAAACTCCTGGGCCTACTCTCAGTAGCGGAGCCTCGGGCCTGCAGGCCCCAAGGCAAAAAAACTGCTAACGCATCCCTGAGGCCAGGAGGGCCGTTAGGTCAGGATCGGAAGACCCCGAGAAAAACGGTGTCTGTCCCTTAAGTACCCTCTCCCAGAATGCACAGCGGGTGACCACTCCCACTGCGCTGTTTCTGGGAAAGGAATACCCTACTGCATTTCCAACCTTGACCTGTGGTGACAACGACACCTAGGGGCTGATTTACGAAACGTTTGCGCCATGAGTGTTGGTGCATCTGCGTGCGCAATGGCTGTTTTGGTATTTACAAAACATTAGCGCCGGTATCGCAGCCCTATTTCCCATTTACTATAGTGTTGTCGGCGGACGGGAGGAGGCGCTCAGTGCGCCACTATGGACCTGGCGCACGGCATGTTAAACTCTAAATATAAAGAAGCTGGAAGTGAGAATATAATGGGGGTGATGTGGGGTGATGTGAGGAAGTGTAGTGACACCTGCCCAAATAACAAACATGGCCAAAATTGAGTGATAAAGTAACTTTTTCAAAACCAGCCCGCTGCGCCGGCAAGTACGATTCGAGCTGCGGGAGTTTTTTTTGAGCTCAGCGCGGGAATTTCAATGGTTCAAATGCGCCAAGACACTGCGCCGGCAAAATCTTAGTGAATGTCAAGTCACGTAAACTAATTTGCATAAGTTGAACAGGCGCAGCTCTGAACTTCCCAGTGCGCCAGCAAAATGACATTTCTAAAGGAAAAAAAAAGGCATTTAAAAGCACCCGTGGCTGTAATGAATTGTCGGCTCCCGGCAATATAGAGAAAAGTCATTGAAAGTCTTTGCTAACCACAAAAAAAAGCGTGGGGGTCCCCCCAAATTCCATTACCAGGCCCTTCAGGTCTGGAATGGATATTAAGGGGAACCCCGCTGCAAATTTTTTTTAAAAATGCGCGCGGTTCCCCCAAATATCCATACCAGGCCCTTCAGATCTGGCATGGATTTTAAGGGGAACTCCACCCCAAATTTAAAAAAAATATGGCGTGGAGTCCCCCCAAAAATCCACACCAGACCCTTTATCCGAGCACATAACCTGGCAGGCCGCAGGGGAACGAGAGCGGCCCCCCCCCCCTCCTGAACCGTACCAGGCCACATGCCCTCAACATGGGGAGGATGTCCCCATGTTGATGGGGACAAGGGCCTCATCCCCACAACCCTTGCCCGGTGGTTGTGGGGGTCTGCGGGCAGGGGGCTTATCGGAATCTGGAAGACCCCTTTAACAAATGGGGACCCCCAGATCCCGGCCCCCCTTATGTGAAATGGTAATGGGGTACAAATGTACCCCTACCATTTCACAAGGAAAGTGTAAAAAAATGTAAAAAATGACAAGAGCCGGTTTTTGACAATTCCTTTATTAATGTCTTCTCCTTTCTTCCATCTTCTTCCATCTTCTTCTTCCATCTTCTTCTTTTCTCCATTCGGGTTTCTTCCTCTTCATCTTTATCTTCATCCTCATCTTCTTCTTCCTTCGGTGTTCTAGTCCGCATCTTGCTCTGGCGTCTTCCCTTCTTCTTTCTTCTCCGGCCGCTCCGTTTGTATTGGAGGTTCCCACTGGGTGACGCTTCAGTTCTCCACTTGGTCCGCTGCCACCCGGTGGCTCCGCCCCCCTCTGACACCACGGGGAAAGTCCCCGTGAAATCCATGTGCGTCAGAGGGGGGCGGGGTCACCGGGTGTAAGCGGACCCAGAGGAGAACTGAAGAACTGAAGCGTCGCACAGCGGGAACCTCCAATTCAAACGGAGCGGCCGAAGAAGAAAGAAGAAGGGAAGACGCTGGAGCAAGATGCGGACGAGAACACTGAAGGAAGAAGGAAGATGAAGATGAAGATAAAGAGGAAGATGAAGATGGAGGAAGAAACCCGAATGGAGAAAAGAAGAAGATGGAAGAAGGTGGAAGAAGAAGATGGAAGAAGATGGAAGAAAAGAAAAGACATTAATAAAGGAATTGTCAAAAACCGGCTCTTGTAATTTTTTACATTTTTTACACTTTCTTTGTGAAATGGTAGGGGTACATTTGTACCCCATTACCATTTCACACAGGGGGGGGCCAGGATCTGGGGTCCCCTTTGTTAAAGGGGTCTTCCAGATTCCGATAAGCCCCCTACCCGCAGACCCCCACAACCACCGGGCAAGGGTTGTGGGGATGAGGCCCTTGTCCCCATCAACATGGGGACATCCTCCCCATGTTGAGGGCATGTGGCCTGGTACGGTTCAGGAGGGGGGGCGCTCTCTTGTCCCCCCCTCTTTTCCTGTGGCCGGCCAGGTTATGTGCTCGGATAAGGGTCTGGTGTGGATTTTTGGGGGGACTCCACGCCATTTTTTTTTTACATTTGGGGTGGAGTTCCCCTTAAAATCCATGCCAGATCTGAAGGGTCTAGTATGGATATTTGGGGGGAACCCCACGTCATTTTTAAAAAAAATTTGCAGCGGGGTTCCCCTTAATATCCATTCCAGACCTGAAGGGCCTATTAATGGAATTTGGGGGACCCCCACGCTTTTGTATTTTGTGTAATCAAAGACTTTCAATGACTTTTATCTGTATTGACGGGAACCAGCAATTCATTACAGCCGCAAGGACTTTTAAATGACTAATATTTTACTTTAGAAATGTCATTTTGCTCTCCAACTGTTATAAACATGGAAAACATGTGCTACTTTACAGGCATACTATAGACACCCCCCCCCCCGGGTATGATATTTAGGGCCAGTTCACAGCGGATGCAGTGCAGTGCGTTTTTTTGATGCATGAAAAACGCAAAGAAAGTTGATCACATTAATGCCAATGGCATAGTTCACACCACTGCAGTCCGTTCCAGTGCGTTTCAGAAAGCAAAAAAAAAATTGGTCATGCTGCATTTTTTAGGTACAAAACTGTACTGGACCCCAGTAAAACACATCAAAAACGCAACGGAACGTACCAAAAATGCACTGGAATGCACCGGAACGCACCTAAATGCACCAAAGACGCACTGCAACACACTTGTCCTAAGTGAAAAGAGGGGGAAAAAACACTGGACTGCATCAAAAACGCACTGAAATGTGTCAAAAACGCGCATGCAGAAAAGCACCTGGAACGCACCCAGACTACATTTCTATAGTGTGAACTAGGGCCAGTTCACACCATAGAAACGCAATCCGGATGCGTTCCAGGTGCTTTTCTGCATGCACGTTTTTCATGCGTTCCAGTGCATTTTTGGTACGTTTTTGATGCAGTCCAGTGCTTTTTTTTCACCCCTCTTTTTTATTAACCATAGAAAAGGACAAGTGTGTTCCAGTGCGTTTTTGGTGCATTTAGGTGTGTTCCTGTGCGTTCCAGTGCGTTTATGATGCGTTTTGATGCGTTCCAGTGCAGGTAAAATGCAGCATGTTCTACTTTTTTGGTGGAACTGGAACGCACTGGAACAAACACTGCCATTTAGAACCATATAACCAACTTTCCATGCATTTTGGATGCATAAAAAACGCAATGCACTGCATGTGGTGTGAAATGGCCCTTAAGCAATTTGGCATATTTAAAGGCACTTCTCTTTGTTTTGTTTTTGGTGTTTTCCAAATTGGTGACATTGATATATGTCCCTTAGGGTGGGACCTGGGCCATCATTTTAAGGCCAATAACTAGAAGATAAGCCAGCCAAGTGGGGACTAGCAAAATTAACAAGTCAGTTCCCATAGACTGCAATGGTATTTGTTGGTGGGCGGGGGGGTGATTGCCCCATCTCTAATTTTGTAGCATGCTGGATAATGTGCTTAATTTTGGACGTTGGGAGGGGGGGGGGGGTTATTTTTTGCTAGCTGCATTGGTGTTGTTCTGCACATGCCCAGCTAGTTAGTTTTTTTTTTTGGGTGCTTTTTGTGTGTGAACAGCGCCTGGATATTTCTGGGCATGCTCACTCAGAGAGTGTTTTTATAGGTTAGTAATTGAAGGACATCCTTAACAGGTGTACCCACTTTGAATTTCAGTCTCTACATTGGGAGAACTTGCATTTTGGGTGTTTCATGGACTGTGCATGTGTTTTCAATTGCCTCATTAGCACACAAACATATGTTATATAAAGCTCAGAGGGAGCATTCGTTCGCTTGCCCTGAGAAGAGGCAAGTGTGTGTGTGGGGTAAAATGTACATGTTGGTGTCCTTATCGAGTTTGTAACACATGTATTTTATTTGTTATGCCTTTGCAAAACAGGTGATTGGTTAACTTTTGTGGATTGTATTTTTTTGTGTGGGGGAAATGTTCCCCTGAAATAATTCTGATCAGTGGCGGCCCGTCCATAGGGGGCGCCCGGGCGCCGCCCCCTCCCTCCTGTGGTCACCAAAAAAAAAAAAAAACGGGCCCTTTCATTTTTTTTTTTTTTTTTTTAAATGTCTTTTTTTTTACACATGGCGGCGCGACCATAGTGGGCGCAGAAACGCCGCTACCGCTCGCTTCTGCGCCCGGCCGTCACTCACCACAACAATACATAGGTTCATGCATTGCATGAACCTATGTATTGCTGCCGCCCACTATTCAGATGGCCGGCCCCTTGAGCGCCGGCCATCTGAATCACAGCGTCTGATTGGCCTTTAGAAGTGCCTATCAGAGCCAGCAGGCTCTGATAGGCTTCCCGACTACAGCCTGAGGGCTGTAATCGGCTTCTAAATACCTAATGAGAGGACGCACAGGGGTGCGTTCCCTGGCCAATCAGGTTCACCGGGTCTGGTTACCGGTAACCTGATTGGCTGAAGTGACATCGAGGGCGGGAGAAGACATCGAGGACGGAAGGACGGCGCTGACTCGAGGAAGGTAAGTGCAGGGCTGGGGGGAGAAACTGGCTGCATTTGGGGAAGAAACTGGCTGCATTATGGGGGAGAAACTGGCTGCATTTGGGGGAGAAACTGGCTGCATTTGGGGGAGAAACTGGCTGCATTAGGGGGAGAAACTGGCTGCATTATGGGGGAGAAACTGGCTGCATTATGGGGGAGAAACTGGCTGCATTATGGGGGAGAAACTGGCTGCATATGGGGGACAAACTGGCTGCATTATGGGGGACAAACTGGCTGTATTATGGGGGGACAAACTGGCTGTATTATGGGGGGACAAACTGGCTGTATTATGGGGGGACAAACTGGCTGTATTATGGGGGGACAAACTGGCTGTATTATGGGGGGACAAACTGGCTGTATATTGGGGGGAAACTGGCTGCATTTGGGGACAAACTAGTGGCGTTTGGGCACAGTGACTGCGTTTTAATGGGCACAGTGGCGGCAATTGATGATTTTTTTTTTTCAGTTTGTTTGCGCCCCCCCAAAAAATTTGAGCACCAGCCGCCACTGATTCTGATGATGTTAATGTGTGTTGTTTGTTCACTTTGATTTAATTGTCTGTGCTGCATTTTTTTTGGCCAAATATTTCTCAAGATGTTGAGTCTGTAACTGTTTCAAATTGACCATGTTTTTTATTTTGCCTTCCCTTTTGTTTTGTTGACCAATAAAATTTGATGCAAAGTTTTGATGTTTGTTTTGTGTTTTCTTTGCAACAAATGTGACAGCTGATTGGCATGTCAAAACAAAACAGGTGTGATTTGTCTACCCTGGTGCCTTCATGCTGGCATATGCATGTATTGTGTGCTGCCATGGAGCGTCACCAGGAAATGAAAAATACAGAGCGGTAAGTATTCAATTTTCCTTTTTTACTGCAGTGGTTCTCAGCCTCAGTCCTCAAGTACCCCCGACAGGACATGTTTTGTGAATTTATCTTATCGAGATTTGCTGTCCAAAAATCAAAACCATTGACTGTGATTTAAAGCACATGTGCAAGATGAAGGAAAACCTGCAAACATGGCCTGTTGGGGGTACTCGAGAAGCACTGATTTAGAGCACTGCACTTAAAAATAGCTCAAGGCCATACAATTCTAATTGTGGGCATTTTGAGGGAAACAAAGTAAGTGTTAGAACCCCTGCGTGTGTGTTTTAATTTTTTTTGTAGTTTGGCCTTTGTGTCTCCTTTTCTTAAAATTGGCTTCACTTCCTGTCACAGCTAAACAGGAAGTGAAGGTAAAACCCTACCTATGTCTTTTCTTGGGGACACACAGATCAATCTAACTAGTGTCCCCATTAAGCAAATTGCACTCTAGCACTTTGTTGTGTACACCCCAAATCATTGTATAGTTTGGGGTTTAGTAAAGACAAATCCACTCTGCAGTAGGGATGAGCTTCGTGTTCGAGTCGAACATACGTTCGACTCGAACAGCGGCTGTTCGATCGTTCGACGAAGATCGAACGATTTGGGCCGTTCGCGCCAAATTCGAGTGACGCGAACGGCCCACAATGCACTACGCCATCGCAGTGTCATCCAGGCGCTGTGATTGGCCAAGCATGCACTGTGACCCCGCATGCTTGGCCAATCACAGCGCCGGCAGCGAGGAGAGCAATGATTGGCCACAGGCAGGATGCCTGTGGCCAATTATTGCTGAGGGTGTTTAGTACACGCCCCACACTATAAAAGGCCGCCAGCACGGCGGCCTAGTGTAGTGTGTTCCGGAGCAGGGATAGAGCAGCATAGGCAGGGACAGTGACTTTTATTTCTTTCTTGCTTAACCTGGATTCCTTTAGTTTAGGGAAAGAGAAGGATAGGTAGGGAGAGTGTCAGTGTGTTTTGTGCTTGTGCTATAGTGTGCTTAAAAAAAACATTTTTTCTAGGGACAGAAAACTGTAGGTAGGGAGAGTGTCAGTTTCTTTCACTGTGCAAGTCCTTGTTTCTAGGGACCTGGAAGGACAGTGAGTGAATTCTCCTTGTGCTATATTGTGCTTAAAAAAAACATTTTTTCTAGGGACAGAAAACTGTAGGTAGGGAGAGTGTCAGTTTCTTTCACTGTGCAAGTCCTTGTTTCTAGGGACCTGGAAGGACAGTGAGTGAATTCTCCTTGTGCTATATTGTGCTTAAAAAAAACATTTTTTCTAGGGACAGAAAACTGTAGGTAGGGAGAGTGTCAGTTTCTTTCACTGTGCAAGTCCTTGTTTCTAGGGACCTGGAAGGACAGTGAGTGAATTCTCCTTGTGCTATATTGTGCTTAAAAAAAACATTTTTTCTAGGGACAGAAAACTGTAGGTAGGGAGAGTGTCAGTTTCTTTCACTGTGCAAGTCCTTGTTTCTAGGGACCTGGAAGGACAGTGAGTGAATTCTCCTTGTGCTATATTGTGCTTAAAAAAAACATTTTTTCTAGGGACAGAAAACTGTAGGTAGGGAGAGTGTCAGTTTCTTTCACTGTGCAAGTCCTTGTTTCTAGGGACCTGGAAGGACAGTGAGTGAATTCTCCTTGTGCTATATTGTGCTTAAAAAAAACATTTTTTCTAGGGACAGAAAACTGTAGGTAGGGAGAGTGTCAGTTTCTTTCACTGTGCAAGTCCTTGTTTCTAGGGACCTGGAAGGACAGTGAGTGAATTCTCCTTGTGCTATATTGTGCTTAAAAAAAACATTTTTTCTAGGGACAGAAAACTGTAGGTAGGGAGAGTGTCAGTTTCTTTCACTGTGCAAGTCCTTGTTTCTAGGGACCTGGAAGGACAGTGAGTGAATTCTCCTTGTGCTATATTGTGCTTAAAAAAAACATTTTTTCTAGGGACAGAAAACTGTAGGTAGGGAGAGTGTCAGTTTCTTTCACTGTGCAAGTCCTTGTTTCAAGGGACAGAGAAGGACACCTGAAGGTAGCCCTTATTGCTTTTTTCCCATCTCCCTGCAGGCCATCTATTAGAATGTCTGGAAGGCAAACAAGGAGAGGCAGACAGTCAGGAGGCAATAAAAGAGGGCAAGCAGGCTCTGTGTCTGGGGGCAACAGTGCTGGTCGTGGACGCGGTGCATTGTCATCAGCACATGGCCATGGGACACGCTTGTCCTTCTTTTCCGCAGCTGGACATGTTGAGCCACATCATGCCGAAGACTTGGTAGAGTGGATGACCAAGCCCTCCTCCTCCTCCTCCTCCTCCTCATCCTCTCTCACCCAGGCTCAGGGTACTGGCAAAGCAGCTGCCAAAGCGTCCTCTTTCCTGGTATCAATGTCAGACTCATCATCAGTCACTCCTTCCCTAGACCCACCATGTCCTCCTCCTGAGGAGTCCCCCGAACTGTTTGAGCACAGTGTTGGGTACATGCTCCAGGAGGATGCCCAGCGTTTCGAAGGGTCTGATGATGAAACCCAGCTACAGGAAGGCAGTAGGGTGAGAGCAGACAGAGGGGATGCTCAAGAAGGACACCAATCTGGCAGTCATGTTCCAGCAGCTGCAGCATACTGCCAGATTGGCTCCAGTGATGAGGAGGGAGGGGATGATGAGGTCACTGACTCCACGTGGGTGCCTAATAGGAGAGAGGAGGAGGAGGATGAGGAGGAGGCACATCTCCAACGAGACAGGATGCCCTTTGGTGGCCAGCGTAAGGGCAGTACACCGACGGAATCACACCGCAGAGCTCCGCCTGTGCAGGGCGCTGCCTCTGCCCGTCATTCAAAAAGTTCCTTGGTGTGGGCCTTTTTTGAGGCTAGTGCATCAGATCGCACAGCTGCTGTTTGCAACATATGTCTCAAGCGTATATCGCGTGGCCAAAACATCAGCCGCTTGGGTACCACATGCCTGACCAGACATATGTTGACCTGCCATGCAGCTCGTTGGCAAGCCTACCTCAAAGACCCACACCAAAGAACAAAGCGGACCTCTCCTTGCACCGCATCAGCTGGGATCTCCAACCCCACTATAACTTCAGTCCTCTCTGAAACATGCACTGAGAGGAATGAAGGTGTAGAATTAGGTGTGTCACAGCCAAGTACTTGCGGCCACTCTGCTAGCAGTACACCGACGTCCGATTCTAGCAGGCAAATTTCCCTGCCCCAGCTGCTGGACCGTCGAAAGAAGTTCACTCCCAGCCATCCACATGCCCAGCGGTTGAATGCTAGCTTGGCTAAATTGCTAGCGCTTCAACTGCTGCCTTTTCAGTTGGTAGACTCGGCCCCCTTCCGTGAGTTTGTGCAATGTGCGGTTCCTCAGTGGCAGGTTCCCAAACGCCACTTTTTCTCACGGAAGGCTATTCCGGCTCTCTACCGGCATGTGGAAGGCAATGTCTTGGCCTCGCTGGACAGGGCGGTCAGCGGTAAGGTGCATATTACCGCTGACTCATGGTCCAGCAGGCATGGACAGGGACGTTACCTTTCTTTCACGGCCCATTGGGTCACTCTTTTGGCAGCTGGGAAGGATGCAGGACAAGGTGCAGTAGTGTTGGAGGTTGTCCCACCGCCACGCCTCCAAAATGCTACTACTGGTTGTGACACACCTCTCTCCTCCACCCCCTCCTCTTCTTCTTCCTCCATGGCCTCTTCCTGTGGTTTGTCCTATGAACCAGCGGTGCTCCGTAGCCGTTCACGGGGCTACGCAAGTACGCAGGCAAAAAGATGCCATGCCGTGCTTGCGCTGGTGTGTTTGGGGGACAGAAGCCACACTGGGGCAGAGGTCCTGTCTGCTCTGCAGGGCCAGGCCGAGAGGTGGTTGACGCCACGCCAGCTTAAGCCAGGAATGGTGGTTTGCGACAATGGCACCAACCTCCTCTCCGCCCTCCGACAGGGACAACTGACCCATGTGCCCTGTGTGGCTCACGTCCTTAACCTGGTGGTGCAGCGGTTCTTGGGCAGGTACCCGGGCTTACAGGATGCCCTGAGGCAGGCCAGGAAAGTCTGTGTGCATTTCCGCAGATCTTATAATGCCAGTGCTCGCCTGGCTGAGCTGCAAAAGGAGTTGAACCTGCCCAAGAACCGCCTTATATGTGACATGCCCACCAGGTGGAACTCAACGTTGGCCATGCTGCAGCGGCTGCACACGCAGCAGAGGGCCATCAATGAGTACCTGTGCGACTACGGCACCAGGACAGGGTCAGGGGAGCTTGTTTTTTTTTCTCCACGCCAGTGGGGCATGATCAGGGATGCATGCACTGTCCTGGCACCATTTGAGGAGGCCACGAGGATGGTGAGCAGTGACAGTGCATGCATCAGTGACACTGTACCTCTTGTCCACCTGTTGGAGCACAAACTGCGTGGAATAATGGACAGGGCACTTGAGGCAGAACAGAGGCAGGAAGAGGAGGACTTCCTTGCCTCTCAAGGCCCCCTTTACCCAGACAGTGTTCCTTCTGTCCCACCCATCGCACAGGAAGAGGAAGAGGAGGAGGAGGAGGAGGAGGAGGAGGATTGTGTCAGCATGGAGGTGGAGGCTGGCACTCAGCATCATCAGCAGCAGTCTTTTAGGGATGATTTACAGTCCCAAGAAACCAGTGGACTTGTACGTGGCTGGGAGGAGGTGACTGCGGATCATGTCGTCCTTAGTGACCCAGAGGACTCCGGAGCGAATGCCTCAGCAAACCTACGCTGCATGGCCTCCCTGATCCTGCAAAGTCTGTGGAAGGATCCTCGTATTCTTCGGATCAAGGAGAGGGACCATTACTGGCTGGCCACTCTCCTTGATCCACGGTACAAGGGTAAGGTTGCGGACCTTATGTTACCGTCGCAGAGGGAGCAGAGGATGAGACAACTCCGGGAGGCCTTGCAGAAAGGTCTGTGGAACGCGTTCCCAGAGACTGGGAGGTTACAAACTCCTGGTCCAGGACAACGAGTTGCTGAGGCTTCGGCCAGTCAAAGAAGGAGCGGTGGGGAAGGTGGCCGTCTGACCGATGCGTTCAGACAATTCTTTAGTCCGCAGCCCCAAAGTATGATTGGTTCCAGCAACCATCGCCAGCGTCTGATAAACATGGTGCAGGAATATCTAGGGGCAAGGTCAGACTTGGACACCTTCCCCACCGAAAATCCTCTGGCTTACTGGGTCTTGAGGATGGATCACTGGCCAGAGCTTGCACAGTATGCAATTGAGCTACTGGCCTGTCCTGCATCCAGCGTTCTTTCGGAACGCACATTCAGTGCTGCTGGAGGATTTGTCACGGATCACAGGGTGCGCCTGTCCACCGACTCGGTTGATCGACTGACTTTCATCAAGATGAACCAGTCTTGGATCACCACCAGCTACCACACACCTGATGCTGATATAACAGACTAATTGATTTTAACATGTCACGTCCCTTCAAGACTGATGCTGATGCTGAGTGCCTGTGCTGTTATGTTGACTGGCTATCCTCCTCCTCCGAGTCCTCAATGATACGATTGATGATGATAGCTTGGAAGATCATTTTTGTTTATGGGTGCCGCCACCAGTGGCTAAGGCCCAATTTTTCAGCCCCTGTTTTACAGGGGCGTGTACTTACAATTTTTTTAGCAATAATTTGCCATAGGGCTCATTGCTGTGCTCCAAGTACAGTATCTGTGAGGGGTTGTAGTGTTGTGCCACCAGTGCCTAAGGCCCAATTTTTCAGCCCCTGTTTAACAGGGGCGTGTCATTACAATTTTTGAAGCAATACTTTGCAACAGGGCTCATTGCTGTGCTCCAAGTACAGTATCTGTGAGGGGTTGTAGTGTTGTGCCACCAGTGCCTAAGGCCCAATTTTTCAGCCCCTGTTCAACAGGGGCATGCAATTACAATTCTTGATGTAATAATTCACAGCAGGGCCCATTCCTGCACCCACCAAGAGTAAGTCTGAGGGCTTACAGTGTTGTGGCAACGCCACCACCACCACCACCACGAAAGGCCCAATTTTTCAGCCACTGTTCAAAAGGGGCATGTAATTACAATTCTTGATCTAATAATTCACAGCAGGGCCCATTCCTGCACCCACCAAGAGTAACTCTGAGGGCTTACAGTGTTGTGGCAACACCACCACCACCACCACCACCACGAAAAGCCCAATTTTTCAGCCCCTGTTCAACAGGGGCATGCAATTACAATTCTTGATCTAATAATTCACAGCAGGGCCCATTGCTGCACCCACCAAGAGTAACTGTCAGGGCTTACAGTGTTGTGGCACCAGCACCACCATCAAAGCCCCAATTTTTACTACCACTGTTCAACAATTATATGTAATTAAAATTCCTGATATAATAGTTGACAGCAGGGCGTTCCAGCACCAACCAAGAGTAACTGTGAGTGCTTACAGTGTTGTGCCAACACCAACAACTAAGGGGCCTATTTCTGCAGAGTATATACGGCAGGTCCCTACTTTCAAACATCCAACTTACAAACGACTCCTACTTGCAAACGAAAGAAGACAACAGGAAGTGAGAGGAAATCTACCCCTAGGAAGGAAAATTCTCTCCTGTAAGAATAAATATGGGAGAAAGGTGTCTCCTCTGTACTGATGCTTTATCAGCAATCCTTGTTTCAAGAAAAACACCACATTTCAAAAACAGTTGTCATTGGGACGGAAAGTGAGGTGAAATGTTCTGAACAGGGGCACAGACAGCAAAACAAATGTTACAGGGGTGATAACCCTTACCTATGTTTCCCAAAAAGTTTAAAAATAGATTTTTGGGCTGGAGCTACACTTCAACAATGTACCTGTTCAAAATTACAAACACATTCTACATAAGAACAAACCTACAGTCCCTGTCTTGTATGCACCGCCTGTATACAGCTGTTCAGAGTATATAGGGCCTTTTTTATTTTATGTGCGGGGTTCCCCTTAATATCCATACAAGACCCAAAGGGGCTGGTAATGGGCTGGGGTGGGGGGGGGGGGGTCATGGGGTAGCTATGCCATTTTTCTTAAAGATTTTCATCCATATTACCGGGACCAGACATTACATTAAAGCCGCAAGAAGTTTTAAATGGCTTTTTTTTCCTTTAGAAGTGTCATTTTGTGCAGGGACAGTTCTAAACACGGGAAACACGTGGCACTTCACAGGCATACTTTAGACACCCCCCAGGTACGATATTTAAAGGAATATTTGACTTTTTTTTTTCACTTTATGCATCATTAAAATGACTGCTCCCGAAAAACGACCGTTTTTAAAACTTCTTTTTGCATTGATACATGTCCCCTGGTGCAGAACCCGGGTTCCCAAACCCTTTTTAGGACAATAACATGCATAATAGTTGTTATAATTAGCACTTTAGAATTCGAACGTTCGCATCCATTGTATTTAATAGGGTTCTAATGTTCGTACGAACTTTCGGTCCGTTCGCGGGTTCTGGTGCAAACCGAACCCGGGGGTGTTCGGCTCATCACTACTCTGCAGTAAAAGTGTAGCTGCTGAAAATCTGAGGGAAAGTACTGGTGATTGGATGTTACAATCATGTAAAAGCAAAGATGGTGTTTTTTTTTGCTTGCATGTCCCCCTCAGATATACAGCAAGTGCACTTGTAGTGCAAAGTAGATTTGCCTTTAGTAAATAAACCCCAAAGTCCAAACTACCTAATAATTTGTGGTGTACCCCGCAATGTGCATAATGGGGAAAGTATTTAGACTGACCTGTGTGTCCCCAAGGAAAGACATTGTTAGGGATTTTCCCTCACTTCCTGTGTGGCTATGTGACAGGAAGTGAATTATTTGGAAGGATAAAGTAGCCAAATTATTTAGTTTAACTTTTCAAAGACTCGTTCCTAAGTTGAATTGTGATGCATGTCAATGGCCCATTTAGACCCTCTTTAATCACTTGAGATCAGCGCTATAACTGATCGACGGCCACAGCATGGTCCTCAATTGCTGGGAGTCCGTCAATAAACGTCCTCCCCTTTGTGTGCGCGCGTGCTGTGGTCACTGAGACTCGGGTGATGACAGATCCGAGTAAGGGGCCGATCCCTGCCCTTTACCATGTGATCAGCTGTAAGCAAATGACAGCTGATCACGTGATGTAAACAAAAGCTGGGTAATGGTTTTTTTTTCCTCCTTGTGCTGACAGCGTGAGCATAAAAAAAAGGCAATCACCGGCTTATGTGCAAGGGACATGGGGCCCGAAGAGGAAGAGGCAATTCTGCATCATCTGTGACAATTAGTAGCCCCTGCCAGTGCCACCTATCAATGCCCACCACTGGTGCCAATCAGTGGCACATAACAGTGCTGCCTATCAGTGCCCATCACTGCCAACTATCATTGCCACCTAGCAGTGCCACTTCTCACTGCCCACCAGTGCCAACTAGCAATGCCACCTCTCAGTGCCCATCAGTGCAGTCTCATCAGTGTACATCAATGAAGAAGAAAAATTACCTTTTTTAAAAATATTAACCAGTTTCCTACCGCCCACCGTCAAATGACATCCTTGGCTTTGTGCGGTGACATCTGAATGATGCCTGCAGTTGCAGGCATCATTCAGATATCATTCTTTTCAGCCGGCGATTCTGTGCACAATAAAAACGATCATAGTGGCAGTTCCGCCGCTTGATCGTTCTTATAGGCGACGGGAGGGGACGTTCCCCCCCCCTCTTGCCGCCATCCGGTGCTTCTCCGGGCTCTCCCGTGCCATCTTGGGCTCGGAGAACGATTTGGAGATGACTGGTGACCAGATGGTTACCAGTCATCTCTATGACCGTCGGAGGCCCGGGCGCGACGTTATGACATCACGCCGTGTTCCTGTATGTTAACCAAGCCGTGATCTCGGCTGTCAGCATGAGATTGGTGATTTTTTTTTTTACCAATATCATGCTTTCCAGCCTGGAGGAGAGATGTGGGGTCTTATTGACCCCGCATCTCTCCATCAAGAGGACCTGTCACACACATTCCTATTACAAGGGATGTTTACATTCCTTGTAATAGTAATAAAAGTGATCCAAAAAAAAAAAAGTTAAAAAAAAGAGTAAGAAATACAAAAAAGTAAAAAAACAAAAAAAACAAAAAAAAGCAAAAATAAGAAAAAACGCCCCTGTCCCCCACGCTCAGAAGCGAACACACACGTAAGTCCGCCCACATATGTAAACGCCGTTAAAACCACACATGTGAGTTATTGCTGCGTGCGTTAGAACGAGTGCAACAATTCTAGCACTAGACCTCTTCTGTAATGCCAAAATGGTAACGTGTAAAAAAATTTAAAGCATCGCCTAGGGAGATTTTTAATTACTGAAGTTTGGTGTCATTCCATGAGTGTGCGCAATTTTAAAGCGTGACGTGTTAGGTATTTATTTACTCAGCATAACCAAAAAATTGGCCTAACTTTACTGTTTTGTAATATTTTTAGCAAAAAAAAGGAGTTAGAAAATTTATTGCGCAAATACCGAGCGAGATAAAAATTTACAATGACCGCCATCTTATTCCCTAGGGTGTCTGCTCCAAAAACATATATAATGTTTGGTGTTTTGAAGTAATTTTATAGCCATAAATTTATGATTTTTACATGAAGGAGAGAAGTGCCAGAATAGGCCCAGTACTGAAGTGGTTAAAATATCCATTTTTTTTTTTTTAAACCGGTCTTTTGTATTTATAGAAAAAACAAACAAAAAAAAAACACAAAGGTGATCAAATAGCACCAAAAGCAAGCTCTATTTGTGTGCCAAGAAATAATACATTTTCATTGGGTTACAGTGTTGTATGAGCGAGCAATTGTCATTGAAAGTGCATCAGCGCTGAAATGTGAAACTTGGTCTGGGCAGTGCGCAAGTGGTTAATATAAGGCTACATGCACACGGACGTTTTTCAAGCCGCTTGTTTGAGCGTTTTTTGCAGCTTAAAAACATCTCTCCATGTTAGCCTATGGCCTCATGGCCACCATGGCGTTTTTGAGCTGTAAATGGCATAGGCGTTTTTAGGCCCCATGTAGACGGGACGCTGGTGCAAAGTGTTCAGAACTAAGGTTGAAAGTGGCGTTTAGAAAGGCGCGCTTTGTGGCGTTTGCATGCCGTGTTTTACCACATTTGCGTGTATATGATAAGGAGCTGCCCTAAGCTCCAAAAACAGTATTATTTACGATTTTAGCTATTTTGTGAGACCAAAGTGATATCAGCAGCTGAGAGCAGCAGTGTAGTTGTATTTAGCGTGTCACTTGCCACATCACTTGCCACAAGTTGTGGATTGTCCACTTGCCACGTCAGCTGCCCCAAGTTGTGGATTGTCCACAATGCAATGGAAGCAATTTCATTTTTATAAATATATATATATATATATATTGTGAGGGGGTTAGCTCGGCAGCGGGTGTGTGTGACCCCCGGGATGGGCTCCCCACACAAAAACAGGCCCAGCAGACGGAGCTTGTGGTTTTCAAAATCAAAAAGGTGCGGTTTATTTTCTATTTACAGTGACAAAAACACAGCAAAGCAAAAGAAACATAAACAAAATAAATCCTGGTCAAGTTGACCTCTGACTAAACATACAGGTTTCCTAACTAACAACTGGGATCAGCCTAGTGCTGTCCTAGTCCCTAAGTCCCTGGGTTTAAATGTCCAAGCAAATAGCCACACAGGCTTTGTCTCACCGCACAAGGGTTCACTCTCTCCAGGAAGTCCACACAGGTCTGCTTCCAGGCATGAGCTAACATCTAATGAAGCTGGGAGTTCTTATAGAGGTCTAAATGAGCTGGCAAGCTTCAGCTGGTCTCCTCATCTCTGTCTGCACGACGCCCCACACTCTCCCTAGAGGTATGAGTCATCCATGAGCCCACTAGCCTTATACAACTCTCCACCTAGTTGTATAAGTCGGCGTAAAGCCTGAATCTGGGCGAAATATATCTACCCCCCTGGATGCAACCAGGTGACTTTACCTTCCTGCTGTCACATACCCCCCCCTCTTGTTTTAACCTCGGGGTTGGAACACCAGCAATCAGGCATTCATGTACTCGAGACAAAGCATCCACATTCCCCATTTGAACGCCAGGGCGATGCTTTACTGTGAAGTTGAATTCCTGGAGGGCCAGGAACCACCTATTCACTCTTCTATTTGTTTCCTTGTTTTGAGCCATCCACTTTAACGGAGCGTGATCCGTAACCATGTCAAAGTGCCTACCTAGCAGATAGTACCGAAGGGAATCTAGAGCCCACTTCACCGCTAAACACTCCTTTTCAACGGTGGCGTAATTTACCTCATGGGACTTCAACTTCCTGCTGAGGTAAATGACTGGGTGCTCTTCCCCGTTCCAGACCTGGGACAATACTGCTCCTAACCCCACATCTGACGCATCACATTGTACGACAAAGTCTTTAGAGAAGTCGGGTGAGTACAACACTGGCTGGCTACATAAGGCTTGTTTCAAGAATTGGAATGCTGCCTCAGCCTCGGGGGTCCATTTAATCATGACCGACCCTTTCCCCTTCGTCAGGTTGGTTAGGGGCACAGCCTTAGAAGCAAAGTGGGGAATGAATCGCCGATAATACCCAGCGATTCCCAGAAAGGCTCGTACCTGCTTCTTGCTGTTGGGACGTGGCCAACTCTGGATGGCCTCGACTTTGTTGAGTTGGGGTTTTATTACTCCCCTCCCAATGGTGTACCCAAGATATTTGGCCTCCTCCTGCCCAATGGTACACTTCTTGGGGTTAGCCGTAAACCCCGCTTCCCGAACAGAGTCCAGGACTGCTTGCACTTTTGGCAGATGTGAGGCCCAATCTGTGCTATGGACAATTACGTCATCCAGGTAAGCCGCAGCATACTTCCGATGGGGCCTCAGCATCTGGTCCATTTTCCGCTGGAATGTGGCCGGCGCATTCTGTAACCCGAACGGCATTCTTTTATATTGGAACGCCCCGTCTGGGGTTACAAATGCGGTTTTCTCTTTGGCCGACTTGGCCAGGGGGATTTGCCAATACCCTTTTGTGAGGTCAAGAGTCGTCATGTATCGGGCTGTTCCCAGCCGGTCGATCAACTCATCTATACGTGGCATGGGGTAGGTGTCAAATTTTGTAACTTTGTTCAACTGACGAAAATCGTTACAAAATCGCCAGCTCCCATCCGGTTTAGGCACCAACACAATGGGACTAGACCAATCACTTTGGGACTCCTCTATCACCCCTAAGTTCAGCATTTTCTGTACTTCCTCCCGTATTGCCTCCCGTCGGGCCTCTGGGATCCGATAGGGTTTTAACTTCACCCTTTCACCGGGCGGGGTAATAATGTCATGCTCTACCCCAGATGTTTGTCCCGGCAGCTCAGAGAATACCTCCTTGTTGCGAAGCACAAACTCCTTAACCTCCTGTTGTTGGGGTTGTGACAAGGTGGCTGCGATTCCAACCTCAGGAATCACGCAACCAGTTTGAGCTGGTGACCAAGTGTCTGCGACTAGGGACTCTCTATCCCTCCAGGCTTTCAACAGATTAACGTGATAGATCTGTTCGGGCTTTCGCCTTCCTGGTTGTCTGACCTTGTAATTCACTTCGCTCACTTTTTCCATTATCTCGTAGGGGCCTTGCCATTTGGCAAGGAATTTACTTTCAACCGTAGGGACAAGTACCAGTATCCTATCCCCCGGGGAAAAGGTACGGGTCTTGGCTCCACGGTTGTACACTCTCTGCTGTGCTAACTGCGCTTGGGCCAAATGTTCCTTCACGATGGGCATTACCTGTGCAATTCGGTCTTGCATCAGGGCGACATGCTCAATCACACTCCTGTGGGGAGAACTCTCACTTTCCCAAGTTTCCTTGGCAATATCCAACAGCCCTCTTGGGTGTCTCCCATACAGTAACTCAAAGGGGGAGAATCCCGTAGAGGATTGGGGCACCTCCCTAATAGCAAACATCAGATAAGGAAGTAGACAGTCCCAATCCTTTCCATCTCTATCCACCACTTTCTTCAACATTTGTTTTAGGGTTTTGTTGAATCTTTCAACCAGCCCATCGGTTTGGGGGTGATACACAGATGTACGTAATTGCGTCACTTTGAACAATTTACATAGCTCCTTCATAACCCGGGACATAAAGGGTGTACCTTGGTCCGTAAGCAGTTCTTTACAAATACCCACCCGGCTAAACACAAGAGATAGCTCTTTGGCTATGGTTTTGGCCGAGGTATTTCGGAGAGGGATCGCTTCTGGATAACGGGTGGCATAGTCCATTATAACTAATATGTACTGGTGCCCCCTAGCGGACTTGATTATAGGACCTACCAAATCCATGGCGATCCTCTCAAACGGGACCTCAATGATGGGTAGAGGGACCAGCGGGCTACGGAAATGTGGCATCGGGGCCGACCTCTGACACACAGGGCAGGAGGAACAATAATTTTCTATGTCCTTCATCACCCCCGGCCAATAGAATCTCTGTAATACCCTCTCTCGGGTTTTCTCTGTCCCCAGATGACCTCCAAGAATGTGCCCATGGGCCAACTCCAACACCAACTTCCTGTAAGGTTTGGGCACCACAAGCTGCTCAACGGTTTCTTCTGCCCTTTTTGCCACCCGATACAGTAGGTCCTTCTCTACGCTGAAGTATGGGTAAGTGCAGGTATTATCTGGGTTCACTAACTCGCCATCTATTTTCACTACGTTTTCCCGTGCCTTTATTAGGGCGGGGTCTTTCAACTGTTCTGTGGCAAAGTTTTCCCTGTGAACCTCAAGATCAGAAAACTCCACAGACGGTAGGTTTTCGTCTGAGGAGGTGGGCTCCTCTCCAGTTTCTTGAGTCTCCCCTGCCAATACTGACAAGGGAAATTCCGGAGAGTCCTCACCACTCTCAGGGGAGTTCTGGCTATCACATTCCTGGTACATAGGGGCACCAGTGGGGGGCTCAGGATCATCCCACAGTTCCCAGAACTTCGGAAAATCCCTTCCCACAATGGCGTCATGCGGTAACTGAGATACTAAGCCCACTGGATGAGAGAGGGTACCTTTGGGGGTCTCGAAACACACTGTAGTCACTGGATACTCTCGGGTGTCCCCATGCACACAAATAACAGCTACCTTGCTATTCCCAGAGACCTCTGTTTTAACTAACTCAGCCTTTATCAGGGTCACAAGGCTACCTGAATCCAGCAATACCACAACATTTCTACCATTAATACACATTTTGCATAAATGTTTCTCAGTTCCCCGAATGGCAGTGCATGCGACTGTCGCACACAGCGACTGACGTCTGCCCGTCAGAAAGTCACACTGCATGGGTTCCTCCACAACCGGGCAATTGGCTGCAATATGTCCCGCTTGCCGGCAGCGGTAGCAAACGATCCTTCTTGCCGCCTCTTGAGCCGCTGATTTCCCAGGCTGTTCTCGCCAAACTTGGGGGAGAGCTCCCACCCTCTCACTCTCTCCACCCTCACCCCTTGGAATCCTCTTATCCGCCCCTGGGGATGGTCTGGTCTTAGGGTGGAAAGTCCGAGTGTCTCTGGAAGAGGCCGTCAGGTTCTCTGTAGCCAAGTATTTCTCCACACGATCCACAAGACCATCGGCCGTCTCTGGGTCTCCATGGCTTACCCACTTTTGGATGGCAGTAGGAAGAGCTCTCAAAAACCGATCCATTACAACACGTTCCACAATCTTTGGTGCGGACAAAGTCTCTGGCTGTAGCCACTTTCTGCTCAGGTGAATGAGATCATACATTTGAGACCTGGGGGGTTTTCCAAGCTGGAAAGTCCAGTTATGCACACGCTGAGCCCGGACAGCCAGGGTGACACCCAGCCTTGCCAATATTTCAGCTTTTAGCATCACATAGTCTTTTGCTTGGTCATGCTCTAGGTCATAGTAAGCCTTCTGCGATTCACCAGTTAACAGAGGAGCCACCAGTCCAGCCCACTGCTCCTCAGGCCACTTTTCTCTTTCAGCAGTCCTTTCAAATGTGGTCAAAAATACCTCTGGATCATCCTCTCCAGTCATTTTTGTCAATAAACGACTCACCCCAAAGGACGCGGTATTAGTGGGACGGCTTCCCTCACTGGTCTGCGGACGTTGCTGCACTACTGCTTCCATTTGTTGTAGTCTCTGCTCTTGCTTCTGTAACAGGTCTATGAAGCGGGCCTCAGATTGCTGCAGGGCTTGTTGCTGGGCTGCAAGGCTCTGTTGATGAGCTTGCTGCTGGGCTGCAAGGCTCCTTTGCAAACCTGCATTTGTCTGCTGTTGATTGGCATTTGCTAGAGCCAGCTGTTTCAGTATCTCCTCCATGCTGGCTTAAAAAACTGCCCGCATTCTCCACCAACTGTGAGGGGGTTAGCTCGGCAGCGGGTGTGTGTGACCCCCGGGATGGGCTCCCCACACAAAAACAGGCCCAGCAGACGGAGCTTGTGGTTTTCAAAATCAAAAAGGTGCGGTTTATTTTCTATTTACAGTGACAAAAACACAGCAAAGCAAAAGAAACATAAACAAAATAAATCCTGGTCAAGTTGACCTCTGACTAAACATACAGGTTTCCTAACTAACAACTGGGATCAGCCTAGTGCTGTCCTAGTCCCTAAGTCCCTGGGTTTAAATGTCCAAGCAAATAGCCACACAGGCTTTGTCTCACCGCACAAGGGTTCACTCTCTCCAGGAAGTCCACACAGGTCTGCTTCCAGGCATGAGCTAACATCTAATGAAGCTGGGAGTTCTTATAGAGGCCTAAATGAGCTGACAAGCTTCAGCTGGTCTCCTCATCTCTGTCTGCACGACGCCCCACACTCTCCCTAGAGGTATGAGTCATCCATGAGCCCACTAGCCTTATACAACTCTCCACCTAGTTGTATAAGTCGGCGTAAAGCCTGAATTTGGGCGAAATATATCTACCCCCCTGGATGCAACCAGGTGACTTTACCTTCCTGCTGTCACAATATATATATTATGGTTTTTCCTCATTTACCATAAATTTGGAGTTTATCAATGTAAAAAAAAGGTCACCTTTAAAAACGCTTCTAAACTAAAATGCGGCTAAACGCTGGTCCCGCGTCTGAAACGTGGAAATCTTTGGCGTCTGAAGGCATTTTTAGGCTTTGTGAAAAACGATTTTAAACGCAACTGCAGATTTTGTTTGCCAAGCCAAAAACAGTGTTTTGGATCTAATATAATTCAATGGACCCGCATCCAAAACGCAAAGTACCGCAATTTTGCGGCGATTTTTTGTTTTACCTGTTTATAGCTGGTTGTTAAAGGAAATGTAAAAAAAATAAAAAATGCCGGTTCAAAAAAAAAAAAAAAAAACTAGAAAAAAAACAGCGTGGAGTCCCCCCCCGGGTCCATACCAGGCCCTTGGGTCTAGTATGGATTCAAAGGGGACCCCCTGCCCATAAAATGAAAAAAAATGGCGTGGGGGTCCCCCCAGAATCCATACCAGGCCCTTCAGGTCTGGCATGTATTTTAAGGGGAACCCCGCGCCAAAAACAAAAAAAATTTGCGTGGGGTCCCCTAAAAAATACACACCAGACCCTTTTTTCGAGCACTCAACCTGGCAGGCCGCAGGGGAAGAGGGGGGGACGAGAGAGCGCCCCCCCTCCCTCCTGAACCGTACCAGGCCGCGTGCCCTCAACATGGGGGGGTTTGGTGTTTCGGGGCAGGGGGGGCGACCTGCGGCCCCCCCACCCTAAAGCACCCTGCCCCCATGTTGATGAGGACAAGGGCCTCTTCCCGACAACCCTGGCCGTTGGTTGTCGGGGTCTGCGGGCGGGGGGCTTATCGGAATCCGGGAGCCCCCTTTAATAAGGGGGACCCCAGATACCTGCCCCCCACCCTATGTGAATGAGTATGGGGTACATCGTACCCCTACCCATTCACCTGGTGGCAAAATAAGTCAATAAAAAAGACAACACAGGTTTGAAAAGTTATTTATTGGGCAGCTCCGGGGGTCTTCTTCCGACTTCGGGGGTCTTTCTGCCGGGCGCCCCGCTATCTTCTGCCAGCTCTTTTGCTAGCGGGGTCCCGGGCTTCCTCGCCGTCTTCTTCCGACTTCGGGGGTCTTTCTGCCGGGCGCCCCGCTATCTTCTGCCAGCTCTTTTGCTAGCGGGGGTCCCGGGCTTCCTCACCGTCCTCTGACTTCGGGGGTCTCTTGTTCTGTTCTCCGGTTCTTCTCCCGCTCTCCGGTGCCTTCTCCACGATCTCCGGTGCCTTCTCCACGATCTCCGGTTCTTTCTGCCTTCTGCCGGGCGCCCCGCTATCTTCTTCCAGCTCTTTTGCTAGTGGGGGCCGGTCTTCTTCATCGCCTTCTTCCCTTTTCTCTTCTCCCGATGTTGCCTCGTCGCTGTCTGCCGCTACAATGCTCTGTCCGAGCAGCGGTGCCACTTATATTGGCATGGGGCGTGGTCACCGGCTGATGCCACTGCTGACCCCGCCCCCATTTCACATCACAGTCCCATCATTCCCAGGGACTGTGACATCATACGGGGGCGGGTTCAACGGTGGCATCAGCCGGTGACCACGCCCCATGCCAATAAAAGTGTCACCGCTGCTTGGACAGAGCATTGCAGCGGTGGACAGCGACGAGGCAACATCGGGCGAAGAGAAGAGGGAAGAAGGCGACGAAGAAGACCGGCCCCCGCTAGCAAAAGAGCTGTAAGAAGATAGCGGGGCGCCCGGCAGAAAGAACCGGAGATTGTGGAGAAGGCACCGGAGAGCGGGAGAAGAACCGAAGATCGTGGAGAAGGCACCGGAGAGCGGGAGAAGACACCGGAGAACAGAACAAGAGACCCCCAAAGTCAGAAGAGGACGGCGAGGAAGCCCGGGACCCCCGCTAGCAAAAGAGCTGGCAGAAGATAGCGGGGCGCCCGGCAGAAAGACCCCCGAAGTCGGAAGAAGACGGCGAGGAAGCCCGGGACCCCGATAGCAAAAGAGCTGGCAGAAGAGAGCGGGGCACCCGGCAGAAAGACCCCCGAAGTCAGAAGAAGACCCCCGGAGCTGCCCAATAAATTACTTTTCAACCCTGTGTTGTCTTTTTTATTGACTTATTTTGCCACCAGGTGAATTGGTAGGGGTACGATGTACCCCATACTCATTCACATAGGGTGGGGGGCCGGCATCTGGGGGCCCCCTTTTTAAAGGGGGCTCCCGGATTCCGAAAAGCCCCCCGCCCGCATACCCCGACAACCAACGGCCAGGGTTGTCGGGAAGAGGCCCTTGTCCCCATCAACATGGGAGCAGGGTGCTTTGGGGTGGGGGGGCCGAAGCACCAAACCCCCCATGTTGAGGGCATGCGGCCTGGTACGGTTCAGGAGGGAGGGGGGGGGCGCTCTCTCGTCCCCCCTTTTCCCCTGCGGCCTGCCAGGTTGCGTGCTCGGATAAGGGTCTGGTTTGAATTTTGAGGGGACCCACACGCCGTTTTTCGGCTTAGGGGGTTCACCTTAAAATCCAGACCAGACCTAAGGGTCTGGTTTGGATTTTGGGGGAACCCCCACGCCGTTTTTCGGCTTAGGGGTTCACCTTAAAATCCAGACCAGACCTAAGGGCCTGGTATGCCCGTGGAGGGGAACCCATGCCGGTTTTTTATTTAAAATTTGGCCTGGAGTTCCCCTTCATGATTGATACCAAACATGGGACAGCGAGGCTGCCGAGGACCAGCGCGATGACATCGCGCTGGAGACATTCTCGGCCGGCTAGTCGCTTCTAGGACACGACTTGAGCGGCTGCTTCACACTCAGGTTGTGTCCAAGTCGCCTCGCAAAGTCACGCTGTCCCTGTGTCAGCCGGCACACGAGTCGCCCGGGAGTCGGATCCGCTTCATCCGACTTCCCGGGCGACCTCTATTCAAATCAATGGGCTCCCATAGGGAACCATTCATTTTCAATAGAGTGCCGCTGACATTTATATTTACTATAACAGTGCGCCGCTGGTTCCTGCGCCCAGTGAAGGAGTTATCTGGCGCACCAATTAAGGTTAGAACCAGCGCAGCACACTGTTATTAGTAAATCAGCCCCCTACAGTCAGGTGGAAAATGTGCAACCCAGCTGAACTGGAACAGAGACCAATAATTTCGTACAATTATTCTGATCTAAACGACAGCTCAGACAACTAAATTTACACTAGCGCCTACCTAATAGGAGCAGGGCGCTACATTTAAATGAGAGTTTCATAATTTACTGACATAGTGCCAGTATATAATATAAGACTCATTGAACCATTTGTTTAAGTGACTGCTTTTCTGTTGATGCCAGCATGTGTTAGCATACTTTTTATATAGACATACAAGTAGGTGCAACAAGCATTTTCATTATTAGTTAGGTGGTAGTGTTCTTTTTTTTAAATGTGATTTTCCTTCTTGTGGAACAACATGGTTGTCATGTAATTTCCTGTCTCTCTGAGTTTCTGTTGTCCCCCAATAAAACAAGAATGGCATAACCACGTGTCCAGCAACAGAGAAAACTCAAAGAACTACAGGTATTTGCCTGAGCATAGACTGTAAATATATATTTGGAAACTGCAAGAAAAATGAGGGAGGCCCTACAGAAAGTACATGAGTGAGCAAATCTTAGCAATAAAGGACACTTTGAATTGAAATAGTTTGTTTGAGCCAGCTTGGATCAAATTAATTCTTACCATTGCAGTACAGTACTGACCACTAAGGGTATTATATTACAGCTGTGCTGTCTTCCTTCATGACTATAAGACACCTCCTTTCTGCCCTGGAAAGTCAGTCATTCAGCATCTCCGCAATTCAGAAACAGCCTTTTATTTGTATCAATGAATACAAGTGTAGTGAGGGGTTACTATCAAAAGTATCTTAACAGACTGCATTGTGTTTCTAATTAAGAAGTTGGTTCCCCCTGGTGTCCATTTTATGTTATGCTATTGACGTTTGTTGGTTCAGTTACATTATATGAACAAAGCATGGTGAGCATTGTAGTACGAGAGGAAGTGACTCTATTGCTGTGGGTTGGATTGAGACTACAATACCCACAATGCCACTGTGCTACCAGAATGCAGTGCGCCACTGCAAGTCCTGCTGGGGAATCTTATATAAGGACAAGCAAGGCCTCAGCTCGCTCTCTCTGGACGCCATCTTTCAACAGGCGAGAGGCCTGGTGTGAGTGTGCCTAGGCCGGAGAAGCCTGGGCCTAATGTTGGAGAGCGGATCACCGGCGGGGGAATCCTTGTGGACAACCAGGCTGATTGAGCCATAGAAGGGACAGTCCTACGCATCACAGCATCTGGATCCATCCATCCACCTGCACCTTGTGAGAGGCTGCGCGGTGAACCGGCGACATCCTGTTTGACAGAGATACCAGTGAGCGAGGGCTTCTTGGTGGTGAGAAGGCATTTGCCTACCCAAGTAGTTGACTGAGTTAGAGGAGAGTGGTTCCTAACATCCAATTTGTACTTGCTGACACTTGCCGTGCTACCATTAGGAAACCATTGCACCTGAGAGTTATACAGCGGCCTGAGAGACCTAGCGGTTCCCTTGCCACTACAGTACATTTACAGAGTGATTACCTTTTCCTCTTTACTCCTCGTTTGGAATACAAATAAGTGCACCAACAGAGCTATCAGAAGATAAAGAGAGTTTAAAGGAACAATCATCACTTTGCCCTGATCAAAGTTTACCACAGAAGGGACACGCACCACTTTGAACTGTCCACTAGAGGGAGTCATAAAGCCATATGAACTTCTAATGCTTGATATAACTGCTTGTATTGTATCTGTAAATTTTCTGTTTAGTGAGTGTGTGTGAGATCTGGTGGGGAGGTGTCCCAGTGCTGATATCATAGCATTGGAGAAAAAAGAAACCAACATTTGCAAAATTGTAGATGTTTTAACAGTCACCACATCCCTAATTGAATGGACAAAACAAAAAAAACCCTTGGAGGTGGGACTTTAACAGTGACTGAAAACACACAAGAGTATGTCAAAAATATAAATTTAATAAATGAGTACAAAAATGCAAAGACAGTCTGAATAAAAACACACATGAAATATGTACAAATCCATAGAGCTACATAAATTGATAAGGAGAAAATTTGACATTTATGGTCAGACCCGACATCTGTTTCGGTAAACCCTTCTTCGGGGGATTTGTAGACATAAAAGTCAGGAATTGTCTATGGAGAAACAGGTTCTGTTAAATATATCCACTTCTCTACTGTGCACGAAAACCCCCTTCCTGCCCAAGCCATTTTTCAGCTTTCAGCGCTGTCGCACTTTGAATGACAATTGCGCGGTCGTGCGACGTGGCTCCCAAACGAAATTTGCGTGCTTTTTTTCCCACAAATAGAGCTTTCTTTTGGTGGTATTTGATCACCTCTGCGGTTTTTATTTTTTGCGCTATAAACAAAAGAAGAGCGTCCAGTTTGGAAAAAAAACACTATTTTTTACTTTTTGCTATAATAAATACCCATTTTTTTTTTTTAAATAAAAATTTTCCTCAGTTTAGGCCGATACGTATTCTTCTGCATATTTTTGGTAAAAAAAAAAAAAAAAAAAAAAAAAAATCGCAATAAGGGCGTATTGATTGGTTTGCGCAAAAGTTATAGCGTCTACAAAATAGGGGATAGATTTATAGCATTTTTTTTTTTTTATTAGTAATGGCGGCGATCTGCGATTTTTTATTGTGACTGCGATATTGCGGCGGACACATCGGACACTTTTGACACATTTTTGGGACCATTCACATTTATACAGCGATCCCTGCTATAAAAATGCATTGATTACTGTATAAATGTGATTGGCAGGGAAGGGGTTAACCACTAGGGGGCGGGAAGGGGTTAAATATGTTCCCTCAAAGTGTTCTTACAGTGGGGGGAGGGGACTGACTGGGGGAGGTGACCGATGGTTGTCCCTATGTACAAGGGACACACCATCGGTCCCCTCTCCCTCACAGGACGTGGATCTCTGTGTTTACACACAGAGATCCACTTTCCTGCTCGTTTCCCGGGCAATCGCGGCCGCCGGGCACGCGCACCGGGGCCTTGTGAACGCGGCGCGCGCCTTCTAGCTCGTTTTAAAGGGAGGACGTCATATGATGTCCTCCCAGAACGAGAGTGTCCTCCGCCCGCCGTCTATTGACAGTGGGCGGGGGACAAGTGGATATAATCATAATATGAATTGATATTTTATTATATACATGTACAAAAAATAAATAAAAGTAAAAATAAAAATAATTTACAACAACTAGATGTTTGCTTACATAGATTTCCAAAATTAGTTCGACATTCCATGCGTCAACTGGTCACATGCATTGTTGATGTTGTGAACATGGGGTGAAGAAAGATAATGCACACCAAGAATGGGGGCTCCAATATTGAAAGAGTCCAGAGGACTTCAACGGGGGTCCCCAGATGATGACAGGCAGCAGACCTGAGGGAGACTCTACATGTATTGATGAGTCAGTATTCTAAAAGACATTGGAAAGGGGGGGGAGAGACAAAGGAGAGGGGGCAAATTAGCAAGCCCCTTATAATATATCTAAACCCCCTATCTTGGCCCAGACTGAAATCGGGTATAAAGATATCCAGTTTATATAAAAAAATATAACCTACCAGTATCATAGTATCATAAAACATCTCCAAGTCACTGAGTAGAAGAGGAGATTAGGGACAACTTCACAGACAGAGGAAGTCCTCAGTTAAAGAAAAATGCATCAATTATGCACTGCTATAACAGTGAAGCGACTGTATGAAAAGTTCCAATCTTCCCGTTTAAAAAAGAGAGTATCTAAAAAAATATATAATGAAAATGAAGAAGAGATGAGTACGATCGTGCGGTATAGGATATCAAAGATACATAATATTATCCTGTACTGCCTATATCATAGCATTGGGAGATTCCTCCACCATACACTTACTCACATCTGACCTCAGGTTATGGTAATTGGGTCCTGTGATAAAGAAATATTGAACCAGTTATGTTCCATTGACTTTTACAGGGATCTGTGTAAAGTCAAGTCTATTTGTATAACCACTGCCTTACCTTTTTCTAAGTGTAGCGCACCCACCCCAGCCTTTACCTGCTTTTCTTATAGTTGGCTCCTCCGCAGGAAAGACTGAGGCACACCGCACCACAAGCCCGTACCCTCCTGGATGGGGAGGTTGAGCGGTGTTAGTTTCTCGGGCCTGCCTGCAGCCAGTGTTTGAAAACCTCCAGAGCTGACCTAGTTTCTGGGGTAGCCAGAAACAAGTCCTTAGTTCTCCCCAGTAAGCAACTGTCCACACCAACTGAAAAGTCCAACTTCTTATTTATTCATAAGGGCAATAAATAGTCTCTTTGAGAGCAGACAGGTTGAGACAAACACGGGTCAGATAAGGTGGGAGGAGGTCCAGGCACAAACTTAATTTAAGGTTTTTCCTGTTCTGGTTTGCACAAACAGGCTTGGCGCATGGTCCCTGCCACGGACCATGAGGTTGGTCACTGCCACTGACCTGGTGAATAGTTGCAAGTCACTGCCACTGACCTGGTGTGCGTAGAGTCACTGCCACTATGACATAAAGAACCCGCACTTCCTTCTTTGAGTATCTTGGCCCCTTTTTAGGATAAGAACATCCCTCCGGAGAGTTACCAGAGGCCCCCTCTGTCACCACGACTCTGCGCTGGGTCTTCAGAAAGGGTCACCTCCCTGGCCTCCTCAATCCTGGATACGGGTCCCCTCGCAAGGCAGGTCCCTGGGAGCCTTGATCCTTAGCGGACCCCAGCCGAAGGTTGCTGGGTTCCAGGCCCTTGCCAAAGTACCTCACCCCAGACTGAAGTTGTCTGGGATGGAAAAAGCAGCTCCGTCTCCGGGCCTAGGGCACCCAGAGACAACACACACGCCCAGGCCTAAGGTGCCTGGGCGCGGAACCAGCAACAACGACCCAGGCCTCCGGGCTTAGGGCACCCGGAGGCGAGACACACACACACCCAGGCCTAAGGTGCCTGGGCGTGGACCCCGACTGGAAGATGGCCGCCCCTTTTTATACCCTCTCCCGACAGGCGCAGTAGGTTCCCCCGCCCCCCGTACTGCTGCCGAGAGGGGAGAAGAAAAGGCAAAACCCTGTACCACGGTTCAACCCGGGCCCATGGCAACAGAGCCACCTATAGGCCCCAGGGAACTGCACACCAGTACTATCTCCCAGGGACAGAAATGGTCCATGAAACCTAACAATTAGTGCATCTGAGCCTAGTTACCACTCAGATGCTCCCCCTAAATATAGCACCCCGCTACACAAGTAAACATTTTGCAACTGGTTAAGTTACATCTTGTGTGGGACTCTATCTTTTGCAGCTGCGAGTCAGGTGACCAGTGCCAAGGGAACGGTAAATATATATATATTACAGAGTGGTTGTAGTGGTCCTTTTTTACCTTTGGGTTCCACATTCATATTTGTTGTCCAGTTGTGCCAAGGGGGGTTCGAGCCAAATTTCTGGGGTTGACAGGCAGAGTGCAGGACCAAAAATAACCAGCATCTCCTGCGGGGGTAGATTATCGAATTTTAGATTTTCGAATTTTGCAATTTCGAAATTTCCAATGTTCGAATTTCCGAAATTCGTAAATTCGTAAATTTCTGAAATTCGAAATTTCGTAAATCTGAAAATTCGTAAATTTTTGAATTAACGAATTTTTCAAAATTCGTTAAACTAATTAGAAACTAAATGAATTGCACATGTCTAAAAAATAGGAACCTTTTCCTATTTTTTATTAACCTCGTTATCGTTCATACAGCACAACAACCTGAACAAGGATTATGGGAGGAAATGCAAACTTTGCCTGCTCATGAAAATATCAATGGCAGAATAAATCACATTGATGTCAGACACCACTACCTCAGAGACCCTGTGGAACAAAAAGTGATTGTGTTTGAATACAGTGAAACTGATAAGATGATAGCATATACTGCAACAAAACTACTGCCAAAGCCAAAGTTTTTAAGAACTCTGAAGTCAGATGCTTATAATAGAAGTAGTTGTTGAGTGGGGGTGTCAGCATGCCCATTCTGATATATTAAAGCAGTATTAAAAAGATCATAAAGAAAACTTTTTTTAAAATAACAAACATGTTACACTGCTTTATCCCCCGCCAGTGCTTATCCCTTTCTCGGTGTGTCACCATAAGAAGCAGCTTGACACACCTGCAAGCTTGATCCCGAGCCACACTGCCTGGGTCCATAGACACAGACAGCGTGGCCCCACCCCCAGCTCCCTCGTCACAGGATTTGACTGACAGCAGCAAGAGCCAATGTCTCCCACTGCCTAAGCAAAGCCTGTGAGAGCTGGGAGAGAAGACAGAGCTCCTGAAAACGGGCAGAGCTCTGGATCGAGTGAGGTGAGTATAAGAGGGGAATAATGCTGAGACCTGAATTTTTTTAATCTTAATGCAGGAAATGGAAAAAAATGTTTAGGCTTTAGAACCACTTTTATTAAAAAACAAACATTTTATATATTGCAGCTTACCTGTCATTAGATATGGTGGCTGTGTCAGTTTTCTGTTCTTGGGCTTTTTTCCCTTTGTTTTCAACTGTTGATCTGGCCAGTAACACACCTCCTGTATTAGAGTGCCCTCACTCTGGATGAATGAGCACAGGGGGCACCTTTTGGACAGCAGCATTGTCAGTCTGGGGAAAGGGGAGTGTTAGATATACCAGCAGATTTATATACACTAACAAACTGAAGCCAAACTCCAGCTAATAATTTATAGCCATGAAAAATAATTTCTTTTGGGCAAACAATCATTACTACAACCAAATTGGGGGCGTGGCGATGGGGGCTCGCTATGCCCCCAGCGTGGCGAATGTAGTATTGAATAAATGGGAGCATGAATCAATTTATTCAAATAGGAATCCGTCACTATGTTTCTATCGTAGATATATAGATGACGTGATTGTAATTTGGAATGGATCGGAAATTAATTTAGACCATTTTCTGGCAGAGATGAATATAAACCAGTATGGCTTGAAATTCACAGCAGAACATAGTCTAAACTCAGTCAATTATTTAGATCTTACAATTACCAAAAAAGATATAAAGTTTGAGACTAAAACTTACTTTAAAAAGACCGATAGAAATGGATTTGTGCCTACTTCCAGCTGCCACCATCCTCAATGGATTGGAGCAGTGCCAAAGGGCCAATATATGCGCTTAAAACGTAATTGTACTAGTAATGAAGAATTTAGTGTACAGGCGGATATCCTTACAAATACATTTTTAGAAAAAGGTTATAATATGGAGACCCTTGGAAAAGTGCTGGCCCAGGTGTCCTCTATAGATAGAAACACCCTATTGGTAGCCAAGCCTAAAAAAGTACATGGAGGAGAACTAGCGTTTGTGTCGGGTTTCCACAGACAATTTAGAGAAGTTGAAACTATCTTTAAGAGGCATTGGCCGATATTTCTTAAAGATACCGATTTAGAGTGTACCATTACATCCAAACCCAAGTTTATATATAGGAGGGCTCCAGGCCTGAGAAACCGCATTGCCCGAAATGTACCAGACCCCCCGAGGAAACTTGGGACTTTTTTGGATGGTTCTGGGTTTTACCATTGTACTCGTTGTAAAGCCTGTAGAACGACGAGAAAATCAGGAGATCCTAAAAAAGTGACACATTTTCAATCTAATGTGACAAAAGAGAAATTTAAAATAAAACCTTTGATAACATGTAATTCTGATCATGTTACCTACGTCCTGGAGTGTCCTTGCTCTCTCCAGTACGTGGGAAGAACTACCCGCCAGTTAAGAGTAAGGATTAACGAGCATCTAGCGAATATAAAGAAAGGCTTTCCAAAACATAGTGTGTCCAGACACTTTAAAAGCCACCACCAAAGTGATCCCAGTCTTTGTAAATTTTTTGGAATAGATAAAATCTCAAATCACTGGAGAGGGACACATATGAAGAGGGCCATATCACAAAATGAAACCAGGTGGTTGTATAAATTAAATAGTATGCAGCCCTATGGTTTAAATATCGAGATAGATTTAAACTGTTACCTATCAAATGACTAAGTGATGGACATTCCTCCAGCGGGGAACCATTTGGCACTTTTGAAGGTAACAGTTTTTCAACCTTCCCTCTTCCTTTCCTTTGGACTAGATCCAAGATGGGTTAATTTTTATCATGAACACACCACTGGGGAATATTATGAGGGAATAAATTAATTTCTCCTGATATAGATTTATATTTAATAAGCATGGAATTCCAAACATAAATATAGCCATAAATATATATTGGTAAATATGTCTCCCGCTTGGTAGGTTGGTCCAATAACCATGTTTCCAATATATGGTTAATATATAGTGTAAACCACTTATCTAATTTACCATCAATATTAAATGGCCAATACGAGTTTTAATATTGGGGACGGTATGTACTGTCAATTAAATAGTTGAGAACGGACCGACATAAAAAAAAAAAAAAAAAATAAAAAAAAAAATTCCCCAATGTTTAAATGTAATGTCAGATTGGCCACATTGTGATCTAAATCCATATGCAATCATATGGGTATGGTTTTCTATCTAGAGGGCTCCATCTAGTGGCCAAAGAATATTTGACATGTCATTAGTATTATATATTGTCATAGATTATTCGTTGCAAATAATATAAAACTATTTCCTATTATATATGAAAATAGCGGCAATTAGAAAGACCAACTTTTATATATATTATTTATTTTAAGTTTGTAAAATTGAGGAATGTGTATGGTGTTTATCAGGGCTCTTTCCGGCACTGCAGCTGCATTGAGTGATTAGCCGTTTGTCCTGCCCACCAATTATGCTCCATCTCCATTCATAATAAATACACGTGACCCAGTGACCAGGCACACGCCACCCTGAAGACGTAATCAACACGAAACGTACGTCGGTCGGCGCAGCCTGGTCACGTGGTATACACACGCAGCGCTCCATCCTGGGTCCCTGACTGCAGCGAACGGTGGCTTCGGTGCACGCCGCTTCTAGGAGTCCATGAGCCGTGAGCTCCCTATTGTCTGCCTGCAGCTCCAGTGCCGGGATGGGCACTTTTTAATGTAAGAGGCCACATACGTTTTTTACATTATTTTTATTGCCTTTTTATAAATAAATACGGGTTACACTATGGAGTCCTTTTGCTTGTATTTCACATGTTCCGCCTAATTAACCGAGGGAGGAGTTTCCAACATTTCTCTACCAGCATTGTCCATATGTGTGCAGGCACAATCCTGCTCAAGCTGTTAAAGACCTTCTTCTTTTTAACTAAAGAGGTCCACATCCTTTGGTAAGCGCAATCTACTATTTGTGCACTTCGGGTGTTAGCTTCATATGAAGATTTGGTGAAGGATTAACTCTTTGCACTACTTTGAAGAAAACAATCACAATATATCATGAACATTATTTGTTGAAGATTTGTTCTAGCTTCACATGAAGATTTGGTGAAGGATTAACTCTTTGCACTATTCTGAAGAAATTAACTTCAATATATTATGAACATTATTTGTTGAAATAATTTTTCACTTTTTGGATTTGTTACACATTTGATTTTTCATTAACTTAATCTATGAGACTTTTCTATAATTGAGTGTTATAGATTTCTTTGATTGTTGTGGGCTTGACAGCACGTTATTATTACGATTGGGACTAATCGCTTTATATATGGTGACTTTCAATTCACCTTTTTGTATATAGGCATCACAGGATTGTGTTGGTGTTTATATTTAAGAATTATTCACACAATAATTTATTAGATAAGTTATCACTTATTAATTAAGTTTAAGAGTATTTGAGCGCCCCCTTTTTCATATATATATATATATATATATATATATATATATATATATATATATACCCTCATTCAGATAGGAGCTTAAGACTCCATCCGCAGGGGAGCAGCCGTTTTATATATAAATAAATATACAAATTATATATCTTTTTTTCACATAATTTTGTATATATTAATTGGCGCTGAATCACAGCAATAGAATAATTTATAAGCAGTTATGCCAAGTCAGGGCTTGACAAATCCCAGGTGCCAGGTCGCCATGGCAAGTAGAAATTGCATCCTGGCGACTGAGCTTTTGTTAGCCATCCGCATCTTCCTCCCACTTGCCGACCACACTATAGCTGAAAGAAGGCTACAGCACGGTCCTCCGGTAGTGGAAGGGTGTCTATTGACATCCTCCCAAAACTCTGCCCCCTGCACACCCCCAGTGCAAGAATCAGACGCTCTCTGTGATCGATGTGTCCTTCGTCCTCAGATCGAGGTAAAGGGCCAATCACAGCAGCCCTTTACCATGTGATCATCTGTGTCCAATCACAGCTGATCACATGTAAGCAAATGCCGATTATCAGCATTTCCTTTCTTCAGCGCTGTCACAGCATGAGGAAAGGAAAGCTGATAACCAGCTATTCCATGACGGGACATTTACACTGATAATCTTGACACTGATCATCAGTGCCCATCAGTGCTGCATATCGGTGCCTCCCCATCAGTGTCCATAGGTGCCACCTATCAGTGCAGCCTATCAGTGCCCAGCAATGCAGCCTCATCAGCGCATATCAGTGAAGGAGAAAAATTACTTATTTGAAATTTTTTATAACAGAAACTGAAAAAAAGTTTAGTTTTTTTTCAAAATTTTCCGTCTTTTTTTGTTTGTTTGTGGTGATTAAATGCCACCAAAGGAAAGCTCTATTTGTGTGAAAGGAAAATTATAAAAATTGCGTTTGGGTACAGCATTGCATGAATGCACAATTGTCATTCAAAGTGTGACAGTGCTGAAAGCTGAAAATTGTCCCGGGCAGGAAGGGGGTAAAAGTGCCCAGTAGGCAAGTGGTTAAATCCAGGGGGCAAAGGTCTAAGGTCATTGATTCATCAAGATCACTGATGGTGAGAGCTTGTCTGCCTGGAAGTGGATTGGGTAAGTAAAAGTGATTTTACTGTCCCTTAGAATAAACAAGCACTTAACCCTTGCAGTACAGGCACAACCTAACTGAAAGGAAGAATTTCCAGATTTCACGGAAGTTGGGCTTTAAATTATCTTATATTCAAGTAAAAAAGTATATATATATATTTTTTTATTCATTTTTATTTCCATTTATTTAGCAAAAAAAAAAAAAACGGTGATTAAATAACCCCCAAAAAATTGCTCTATTTGTGTGAAAAAATTATAAAAATTTAATTTGGGTACAGTGTTGCATGACCGCGCAATTGTCAAAGTGTTACAGTGCTAAAATCTGAAAATTGGCCTGGGCAGGAAGGGGTGGAAGTGCTCGGTATTGAAGTGGTTAAAAAAACTGGCTTCTAACTTTTTTAGCTGGTTCTTATATTCAAAGAAAAATTGTCAAGCCCTGTGCTAAGTTTACCCTAGCTTCAAAAGCAGGCATTTGTACACATATTTGAAACTCCACGAACGCCTGTCAAAATTGTGTGCATTTCAGCAGCACCCAGTGTTGTTCACATGGTTGCGTTAGCACCAAGTTGCATTGCATCAAAATTCACCCGACATGTGTCTTTTGCCAGGCTTTGCCGCTCCCCCAACGCTTCAATTGAGATCAATGCAAACTCATCGGAAACTCATGACAAATGCCCCTATAGTGTTTACAGTGCATTTCCAAGCTGATAATACAAAAATCTATACAATAAAAAAACAGGGGTGCCTGGCAAGCATTTATCACGATCCAAGTACGTCAAAAAAAGCACCATTATTGCATTATAACTCATTAGTGCTCAAATTTCTTTTCACGTCTAAATGAGCCCTTACAGCACACAGTTTTTCTCCTTTAGGGATAAAGGTTTTACATATGTAGCGACCTCACCTCTCACTCCCTCCTTCTCTGTCCATGTCAATAGTTCTCGTCTAGGGATCCAGGGAGGAAAGTGTGACGCACCACCAACTCACATCCTCCAGTGTGTAGAGGTGTGAGCTATAACCAATTACCGTATATACTCGAGTATAAGCCGACCCGAGTATAAGCCGAGGTACCTAATGTTACCACAAAAACCTGGGAAAACTTACTGACTCGAGTATAAGCCGAGGGTCAACAATGCCCACCCATTGCAACTTCACTAAGCCCATTGCCACCTTACTGTTCCCATCCTCACTGTTCCCATCCTCACAAGTTCCTATCCTCACCTGTGCCCACCCTCACTGTTTCCCTAGAATTATAATTGAACATTGTAAAATTGTACCTGAAGGTTTAAAACTCGCGCTCTCTCCCTGGTCTCTTCCGTGATAGGCGGAACTGCCTGCTGAGAATCGCCTATCACGAACGTTCTCTCATCTTCACCCATCCCAGCAGACACTGTGTTCAGTTTCCGCCAATCACGGACGTCTGCTGGGAAACTGAGGATGAGAGAACGTGCGTGATAGGCGATTCTCAGCAGACACAGTTCCGCCTATCACGGAAGGGACCAGGAAGAGCCCGCGGATTTTAAACGATGGACGCCGCAGCCTTCGGCTCCATTCACACTAATGCGTTTTTTGGTGCATTTTGCAGAAATGCATGGACATTTTTTAACATGGGTTCCTATGGAACATGTTCACATCAATGCATTTTTGTACCTCTGCGTTTTTGGAAAGGGTCAGGGACTTTTTTCATGCAAAAAGCAGCGTTTTGCATGTAATAGAAGTCAATGGACCTGCATCAAAAACGCAAGTACCAAGCTTTTGATGCGTTTTTACAGCGTTTTTACCGCGATTTTGCCGCAATTTGCGTTTTTTTTATTTTTATGGAAATGTATAAAAATAAAAATTAATTATAGAAAAAAAACCAAAAAAAACGCAAATCGCGGTAAAAACGCATGTTGAAAAACGCGACAAGCACCGCAAAAAGCAAGGCAAAAATGCTCAAAAGCAACATGCATTAGTGTGAATCGAGCCTTCAGGTACATTTTACAATGTAAAATTTCGCTGACTCGAGTATAAGGCTCCATGTACACAGAAGCTCAAAAACGGCCGTTTTTAAAGCAGCAGAAAAAGCTAGCTTTTATCAGCGTTTTTTTACTAGCTTTTATTAGCGTTTTTCAGTGTAGCTTTTTTTAGCTTTTAAAAAAATAAATAAAAATGTTTTCAATGGACTAAAAACGCTCGCGGCCAGCGTTTTTGAGCGTTTTTGAGCGTTTATGAGCGTTTTTTCGGCATTTTGCGTCTTTTTGCGTTTTTTTCTGCCGAAAAACGGCACTTTGAACGCAAATTTCCTGCGTTCAGAAAAAAGCCCATTAACTCCACTGCTCATTAAAGCTAAAAAACGTTATGTGTACATGAACACATAGGCTAACATAGAGTGCAGTTAATGGGCTTTTAAAAAAAAAACGCCAAAACGCCCATTAACTGCAGTTTATCAGCTTCTGTGTACATGGAGCCTAAGGCTCCATGTACACAGAAGCTCAAAAACGGTCGTTTTTAAAGCAGCAGAAAAAGCTAGCTTTTATTAGCGTTTTTCAGTGTAGCGTTTTTTAGCTTTAAAAAAAAAAAAAAAATTTTCAATGGACCAAAAATTGCTAAAAACGCTCGCGGCCAGCGTTTTTGAGCGTTTATGAGCGTTTTTCGGCGTTTTTAGTTTTTTGCGTATTTCTCTGCCGAAAAACGGCACTTTGAACGCAAATTTCTTGCATTCAGAAAAAAGCCCATTAACGCCACTGCTCATTAAAGCTAAAAAACGTTATGTGTACATGAACACATAGGCTAACATAGAGTGCAGTTAATGGGCTTTTAAAAAAAACGCCAAAACGCCCATTAACTGCAGTTTATCAGCTTCTGTGTACATGGAGCCTTAGGCTCCATTCACACTAATGCGTTTTTTGGTGCATTTTGCATTTTGCAGAAATGCATGGAAATTTTTTAACATGGGTTCCTATGGAACATGTTCACATCAATGCATTTTTGTACCTCTGCGTTTTTGGAAAGGGTCGGGGACTTTTTTTCATGCAAAAAGCAGCGTTTTGCATGTAATAGAAGTCAATGGACCTGCATCAAAAACGCAAGTACCAAGTTTTTGATGCGTTCTTACCGCGTTTTTACCGCGATTTGCGTTTTTTTTTTTTTTTTAGTTTTTTTATGGAAATGTATAAAAATAAAAATTAATTTATAAAAATTAATTAAAAAAAAAACCGCAAATCGCGGTAAAACGCATGTTGAAAAACGCGGCAAGCACCGCAAAAAGCAAGGCAAAAACGCTCAAAAGCAACATGCATAGTGTGAATTGAGCCTAAGCCGAGGGGGGGACTTTCAGCCCAAAAAAAGGGCTGAAAATCTCGGCTTATACTCAAGTATATACGGTACCTTCTGGCCTGTGCCCCTGTCCAGAGCCAAAACTTCCCTTGAGAATGACCTTTAACTCCCAGAAAGCCAAGTCCCACACCATTGAAAGTCCAACACTTATTTATTCTTTTAGAGCAGACTGGTTAGACAACGAACAGACAAGGTGAAGAGGAAGGTCCAGGCACAAACATGAACTTGTTACTCTCCTGTTTCGGTGTGCGCAAACAGGCTTGGCGCACGGTCGCTGCCACCGACCGGGTGAATTGGACTTGAGGTCTCTGCCACCGACCTGGGTTTCAGTTGGGTCGCTGCGACCGACCATGAGAACGTAGACTACCTTCTTGAGATGTGGCCCCTGTCAGGGGAGCCATCCATCTGGACGGTCACCAGAGGCCTCCACGTCACCAGCCAATGCTGCGCTGGATCTCCGGGAAGGTCACTTCTCTGGTCCCCCTCGCCCTAGATTCGGGTGTCCAATACCGGAGGACACCCTAGGAATACTCCATCCCTCGAAGGTACTGGGCCCCAGGCCTTCAGAGAGTACCTCACCCCAGACTAAAGGTGTCTGGGGTGGAATTGCAGCTCCGTCCCCGGGCCGAGGGCGCCTGGAGACCACCAGCACTCACACCCAGGCTGAAGGTGCCTGGGCGTGGACCCCGAGCGGAAGATGTCTGCCCCTTTTATCCCCTCTCCCAGCATGCACAGCAGGTTCCCAGCCCCGCTGTAGCACTGCCGAGAGAGGAAAAAAAGGCACAGACCTCCAATGGTGGTTCAACCCCGGCCTATGGCGACAGCGCCACCTATAGGCCGCAGGGAACTGGACACCACTGATATCCTCCACTGGCATAAATTGGTCCATGAACCCTAACAATTGCTGCATCTGAGCCATTTATCACTCAGATGCCTCCCCTAAATGTAACCACCCGCTACACATACATAAAAAAAGATGATCATTGTAAGCACCCATGCTAGTGTTAAATGGTTTGTCTCATCTCTGTAACTGGTACCTTTTGAAAAACAACAGACTTACTGGCCAGATCACCAGTTGTAAATAGAAGACAGACAGTCCAAAAAAATTATTGCAGCCATAACATCTAAGAAATGGCAAGCTGCAGTATATTAAAGGGGTTGTAAACCATGTTTTTTCACCGCAATGCATCCTATGCATTAAGGTGAAAAAACACCTGGCAGTGACTGGTCCCCTAGCCTGCCCCCCCCGTTTTACTTACCTGAGTGCCGAATTTCCGGCGAAGCGTCCCCGCTATCCCTCTCTCCATGGATTCCTGGCTTCTGATTGTATAGCGCACCCACCCCAGACTTTACCTGCTTTTCATAACTTGGCTCCTCCGCAGGAAAGACTGAGGCGCACCGCACTACATGCCCGTACCCTCCTGGATGGGGAGGTTGAGCGGTGTTAGTTTTCTCGGGCCTGCCTGCGGCTGGTGTTTGAATCCTCCCGAGCTGATCTCACTTCTGGTTTGGCCAGAAACAAGTCCTTAACTCTCCCCAGTAAAGCCACTGTCCACACCAACTGAAAGTCCAACTTCTGTATTTATTTCACATGGATAATAAATAGTCCCTTTAAGAGTAGACAGGTTGAGACGAGACACAGGTCAGATAAGGTGGGAGGGAGGTCCAGGCACAAACTCAAATCTTGGTTCTCCTACTGTTCTGATATGCACGAACAGGTTTGGCGTGCGATCTTTATCACAGGCCTAATGAATATGAAAGTCACTGCCACTGACTTGTTGAAGATGGTCACTGCCACTGACCGGGTGAATAGGGCCTTTCCCTATTTGGTCACTGTCACTGACCTGGTGTGCGTAGAGTCACTGCCACTATGACCTACAGAACATGCACTGCCTTCTTGGAGAACTTGGCCCATGTCAAAGAGAGAAACATCCCTCCGGAGAGTTACCAGAGGCCCTCACTGTCACCACGACTCTGCGCTGGGTCTTCAGAAAGGGTCACCTCCCTGGCCTCCTCAATCCAAGATACGGGTCCCCTTGCAAGGTGGTACCCTGGGAGCTCTCGATCCTTAGCGGACCCCAGCCGAAGGTTGCTGGGCCCGGGCCTCCTATTTAGTACCTCACCCCAGACTGAAGGTGTCTGGGATGGAACAGCAACTCTACCTCCGTGTCTAGGGCACCCAGAGGCAACACACACACCCAGGCCTAAGGTGCCTGGGCGCGACCGACGACCGACCCTTCTGGAAGATGGCCGCCCCCTTTTATACCCTCTCGCAACAGGCACAGCAGGTTCCCCGCCCCGCCGCACTGCTGTCAAGAGGGGACAAGAAAAGGCACAACCCTGTACTGTGGTTCAACCCGGGCCTATGGCAACAGCGCACCTATAGGCTAGGGTGACCAGACATCCCCGGTTTCCGGGGACAGTCCCCGGATTGAGGACACTGTCCCCGGACCAAGTCTCTCCCCGGTTTTGTCCCCGGATTGGATTTGGGGGCTGGGGCAATTTCAAAGACAGTTAGTGCAGAAAAAAAAAAATTCTGAATTACACACCCCCCCCCCCACCGCTCCTACTAGCTTAGGGGGTGTATTTTTTTCCTTGATCTGTGCCCCTTTCTGATGATCATATGCTGGTCGGAGCGGAGGGAATATTTCTTCAGTTTCGGGTGCATGCCCATTAAGCTCCGCTCACATGTTCTTCTGCCTTGGCTCAAGTCCCGGCCAGCTTATCTTCTTGCCTTCCCTTGTGGAGTGATCTTCCTCCGCTCCCCACCCAGTAGTAGCCGGGGCCCGGAGAGTGAGACTTGACAGGCTGTGAGGTGGGCAGCGGCGACAGGCAGAGAGTCGCTGATTGCCGCCATTACTAGTTAAAAAAAAATATGTCCCCGGATTTCATTTAAAAAATCTGGTCACCTTACTATAGGCCCCAGGGAACTGCACATCAGTACTATCTCCCAGGGACAGAAATGGTCCATTGAACCCTAACAATTTGTGTATCTGAGCCTGATTACCACTCAGACACTTCCCTTAAATATAGCACCCCGCTACAATTGGATAGATTGATAGCAGTGCTGTCAATCAAATCCAATGGGGCAGGGCTGAGTCCGGCATTCGTGTCTGTGGACGCAAATGCTGGACTCGGGAGCATGCCTGCAAGGTAACCCCCTCGGGAGAGCACTTCTCACAGAAGGTTATCTGATGCGGGGAGGAGCCGTGAGAGCCGACGGGGGGCTCTCAGAAGAGGAGGTTCGTGGCCACTTTGTGCAAAATGAGCTGCACAGTGAAGGTAAGTATGACATGTTTTTTATTTTTAAAAAAACGATCCTTTACAACCACTTTTATGCCGCGTACACGCGATCGGAAATTCTGACAACAAAACTGTGAATTTTTTCAGACGGAATGATGGCTCAAACCTGTGTTGCATACACACGGTCACACAAATCTTGTCGGAAATTCCGAACATCAAGAACGCGGTGACGTACAAGACGTACGACGAGCCCAAATCAATGAAGTTCAATAGGCAGTTCTTCTGCTTGATTCTGAGCGTGTTTTTTTGTGCTTCGGAATTGCATACAGGCGATCGGAATTTCCGATAACAGCAAATGTCCGATGGAGCGTACACACGGTCGGAATTTCCAACACAAAGCTCTCATCGAACATTTGTTGTCGGAATTTCCGATCGTGTGTACGCGGCATAAATGTTTGCTTTTGGGTTTGATACCACTTTAAATTGTGACTAATAGTTCTGCCACTAGGTGGTAGTATTCTTGAATAATATAATATTCTTTCTTGTGGAACAACATGGTTATGATGTACCGTAGTTTCCTGCCTCTCTATGACCCAATGTTTTCCAATAAAGCATGACGGTTTCAGCTATGTGTTCAGAAGCATCTATCTAGACTTATAAAGAGTAATATTCAATGGTGTCCCTAGGGGGGGGACCTGCCCCCCCCAACATTATGCTGTGCCCCACCATGTGTCCCCCCCAAAAAAAAAATAGGATTTTTTACTCACCGTAAAATCCTTTTCTCTGAGTCCATGGACCGACACAGCTTCTCTATTGACAAAGTGGGTATTATCCGTTAATTAGGAGTGACTAGGCAGAAAAACTTGTAAAAAGTGTTGCATCACACCTTCTACAGTACCGCCCAGGGGGCGGACCCTCTGGGTATACCCTCTCAGTCTGCACATCGCAGATCAGTTCGTCAAAAAGCAGTACAAACTTAAAAGGAGGGGTGGGTGCTGTGTCGGTCCATGGACTCAGAGAAAAGGATTTTACGGTGAGTAAAAAATTCTATTTACTCTTTCGTCCATGGACCGACACAGCTTCTCTATTGACAAAGTGGGACGTCCCAAAGCAGTGTCAGATAAAAAACGAGGGGTGGTAACAGCATAAAAATAAACTTCACCCCAAACACAAAACAGCACTCCTCCAACGGAGGAGTTGCAACTCTAAACAGCCGCTTGCAAAACCTTGCGGCCGAAAGAGGCATCCGAAGATGCACCTACATCAATTTTGTAGAATTTTGTGAAAGTGTGAGCGGACGACCAAGTCGCCGCTTTACATAGTTGGGAAACAGACGCTTGATGTCGGAAAGCCCAAGAGGCACCTATTGCCCTGGTCGAATGCGCCGTGACAGGAAAGGGGGGCGCCTGACCCTTTAAGGCGTAAGCCTGGATTACTATCTGTCGGATCCACCTAGAGATGGTGGCCGATGAGACTGCTTGGCCCTTCTTGGGACCAGCCACCGAAACAAACAGTGAGTCTGACTTCCGGAACAGGGAAGTAGCAGATAGGTATACTCTCAAAGCTCGGACAACGTCCAAGGAATGCAACGCCGACTCCTTAGGATTCGACGGCTGAGGACACAAGGATGGAAGTACAATGTCTTCGTTGAGATGAAAAGCCGAAACGACTTTCGGAAGAAAGGAAGGCTGCGGCCGCAGCACCACCTTATCCTTGTGGAAAATCAAATAGGGAGCCTTGCAGGACAGGGCTGCCAGCTCAGAGACTCGTCTAACTGACGTAACAGCCACCAAAAAGACCACTTTCTGAGAAAGTGTCAACAGGGGAATATCTCTAATATTCTCAAACGGTGCCGTCTGAAGCACCGAGAGGACCAGGTTCAAGTCCCACGGAGGTAACGGGGGGCGGACCGGAGGGGCCACATGTCGAACCCCCTGCCCAAATGTACTCACGAGAGAGTGAGTCGCCAGGGGTCGCTGAAAAAAGACAGCCAGGGCAGATATCTGTCCCTTAATCGTACTTAGGGCAAGCCTTTGGTCTACCCCATTCTGGAAACCAAATAGGTACGCGGATGCCATTTCATTTCCTCACATATGGAGATGTAGGCCCTCCAAGTGCGGTGATAGACCTTCCTAGAGGACGGTTTCCGAGCACTTCTCATAGTAGAGATTACTGAGTCTGACAGGCCCCGATCTCTCAGTACCTGGTTCTCAACAGCCATGCCGTTAAAGCCAATGACTGTAAAGCAGGATGGAATATGGGACCTTGCGATAGCAGGTCCTTCCGTAGTGGTAGGCGCCAGGGGACGTCTGCTACCAGACGTACTAGATCGGCGTACCAAGGACGCTGAGGCCAATCTGGAGCGATTAGGATCATTGGAATTCCCTCTGCCTCCACTCTGCGGAGCAGAAGAGGAAGAAGCCTTAAGGGAGGGAAGGCATAGATTAGCCGATACTGACCCCACGATGCTACCAACGCGTCCGCCCATGGGTCTCTTGACCGGGCCACAAACCTCAATACCTTCCGATTGAGTCGGGAAGCCAGAAGATCTACGTCTGGTGTGCCCCATCTTTGGCAGAGGAGTTGGAACACCTCCGGGTGTAAGGACCATTCTCCCTGGTCCAGCATCTGGCGGCTCAGGTAGTCCGCCTGCCAGTTTTCCACACCCGGAATGTACACGGCCGACAGTGCCGGTACGCTCCTCTCTGCCCACTTCAGGATGCGAGCGATCTCCGATGCTGCAGCTGAGCTTCTTGTTCCTCCTTGATGATTGACATATGCCACTGCTGTGGCGTTGTCTGACTGGATCCTGACTGGACACCCTTGCAGTCTCTGAGACCATTTGAAGAGGCACAGCTTGATCGCCCGGATCTCCAGGACATTGATCGGCAGGAGGGCTTCCTCTGGGGTCCGGCGACCTTGCGCCGACTGGACACCCCAGACTCCCCCCCCCCCCCCCCCCCCAACCTGTAAGGCTGGCGTGCGTCGTGATCACTATCCAGTAAACCGGAAGAAATGACTTCCCGGCCATTAGAGCCGGTGCTGTCAGCCACCATACCAGGGATCTCCTGACTAGGTGGCTCACTCGGATTTGATAATCCAGAGATGAAGGGCATCTGTTCCATCTGGACAGAACTTCCTTTTGTAACACTCGAGTGTGGTATTGAGCATATGGGACCGCCTCGAAGGAGGCTACCATGAGGCCCAACACTCGCGTGCAAAAACGGAGTGACGACCAATTCCTGGAAGTCAGCTGCCGTACTGCAGCCCGGAGGGTCTGCAACTTCTCCACAGGGAATCCTCTGAGGAATCCAGAATCAACCCCAGGTACACTAGGCGTTGAGTGGGCACCAATACTGACTTTTGCGTGTTTAGTATTCTACCACAGTCTCGAAGAGTCTGACAGGTAATGGACACTAGACTTGTGCACAACGGAAAAATTCGTTCCGTTTCGGTTCGTTTCTTTCCGGTCCTGTTGATTCGTAATCATTCGTAATTTTGCTAGACGGGATTTTTCGTGTTCGGACTCATTCGTATTTTTGCAAGCGACATTTTTCGTTGAATTTTTTGTTGCTTTATAATTCGTACTTTCGGTAGAGTACGTTGTTTTTCGTTGATTCTGGACACAACTCCTACTTTCGTAACTTTTTTTGGGTTCGTACTTTCGGTAGAGTACGTTGTTTTTCGTTGATTCTGGACACAACTCCTACTTTCGTAACTTTTTTTGGGTTCGTTGATTCGTAATTTTCCGTGTCTCTCTCACAACGACGCTGCCTATTATGCCTAATGTGCTTCGAATGGATTTGTACTTTTCTAACTACATTGCGGTTATTTGTAACGATTCGAAATCTCGTATTTTACTTTCGTTTTTAACATGCGGCTATAGGCTCCGCCCCTGTACACCATTTTGAGAGGGTTCAGCACGGTGAGGGAGAAGCAGAGAGCAGAGCAGAGTGTTATTGTGCTTCGAATGGATTCGAAATCTCGTATTTTACTTTCGTTTTTTACATGCGGCTATAGCCTCCGCCCCTGTACACCATTTTGAGAGGGAGTTCAGCACGGTGTGGGAGAAGCAGAGAGCAGAGCAGAGTGAGTGTTATTGTGCTTCGTATGGATTCGTACATTCGTAACTTTTTCATAACGAATTATGCCGAAGACATTCGGGCATTCGCTATTTGCGGTATAATTTATTTCGGATTCGGTCTTATTCGAATGCTTCCGAATGTCCGAAAGTTGCTAAATTCGGACGAATTTCAATTCGTTACGAAACGAATTGCACAAGCCTAATGGACACGCTTACCTCTAATTCTGAGCCTGAAGGGGCCTTCAGCAGAAGGTCGTCCAAGTAACCTGTGATAGCGATACCCCGCTGTCTTAGAAGTGCCAGAATCGGAGCGAGCACCTTGGTGAACGTCCTGGGTGCTGAGGCAAGGCCAAACGGGAGGGCCACAAACTGGTAGTGGTTCTTCCCGATAGCAAATCGCAGAAACCTCTGGTGTCTGGAGTATATGGGGACATGCAGGTATGCGTCCTTGATGTCCAAGGAGGCCAGAAAGTCCCCCGGATGGAGAGCCGTGACTACGGATCAAACCGACTCCATCCGAAATCTTTGTACCTTCACAAAGCAATTGAGGGCTCTGAGATCCAAGATTGGACGAACCCCCTCCTTCTTTGGCACAATGAACAGATTTGAGTAAAAACCCTGACCCCGTTCCTGTTCTGGAACTGGAATAACTACCCCACGTTCCAGTAGACCCTGGACCGCCCCATACAGGGCCTCCCGACGGGTCGGTAGTAGCTGGAGATTGGAGGTGATGAATCTGTCTGGTGGACAAGAGAGAAATTCTATCTTGTAGCCTGAGGAGATTACTTCGCAAACCCACCTGTCGGAGAGCAGAGCAGTCCACTGAGTCGCAAATTTGCGAAGACGTCCCCCCACCCGAGAGCTGGGTGGGGGCGGACCTTCATGTGGACGCAGAATTGTCCGCAGGCTTGTTGGGTCTGCGGGACCAAGGACGCTTTTGTCCTTGGGCAGGCGCTTTATCGGCCTGGGGTCTTTTCCCTGTCGCCCTAGGGGGACGAAAAAACCACTTGTGTGCAGTAAAGGAGGGCCCTTGCACTTGGCGTGGCCCCTTACCCTTGCTAATTTGGGGAAGCAAAGTGCTTTTACTTCCTGTGGCATCCTTGATGATGTCATCCAGAGAAGCCCCAAAAAGTCTGTCGCCCTTAAAAGGCAGATCCAACAGGGCTTTCTTGGAAGTCTGGTCCGCAGACCAGCCTTTTAGCCAGATCAGGCGGCGTATTGCTACTGCATAAACCAAAGTTTTAGACAGCAGGGGAATAGTATTCATGTCTGACTCGCAGACAAACCTAAGGCCCTGGACCAACAGGTCGGCCAATGTTATCTCATCAGGAGGAGCATCTCGCTCCTTAACCCCTGGAGTAGCAATCTTGCCCATTCAGTAAGTGTGTGAGACACTAGGGCCCCCGCCAATGCCGGGCCTACTGCCGAGCCTACCACTGAGTATAGGTAGCAAGCGAGTGCTTCAGCCTTCTTATCCACAGGGTCCCAGAAAACAGGAGCCCCTTCTACAGGAATTGTGGTGGCTCTATTAATTCTGGACACCGGAGGGTCCACTATAGGGGGGAGAGGTCCATTTCTTCAGAAAACTCTCCTCAAAAGGGGTACCGTACCGCAAACCTCTTTGGGGCTGTAAAGACCCTCAGTGGGTTCTCCCATTCCTTGTATAAGAGTTTATCAAAAGACACACAAGGGAACACCTTAGCAGTGCGGGCAGGTCTATGAAACCCAAGTGGACCGGAGTCTCTGCTGCTTCTGCAGTATTTTCCAACTTTAGCGTATCCCGCACTGCAGTAATAAGGTCAGATACCAAAGCTGTCTCGCGTACTGACCTGGACTTGGAGTCCTCCTCACTGTCCGATCGGTCACGGTCTGCAGTCTCTGATGCATCAGAATCTGGGCCATGAGCCGTAGCTGGACCTGGTTCTGCATCAGAAATATCCCCAGAAGATTGCAGGGGACGGGGGCGTTTATTACCCCCTGTATTCCCGTGTGCTGCTTCCACCCTGGCAGCAAACGCCTCTAGGATTGCCGACATAGCGTCCATAGACACCTCAGGGACACCAGCTGCTAAATCTGGTGTTTCAGGGGAGAAGACATCTGGCTCAGATGCCATGCTGACCACACGCTGACACTCACAGGGCTCCAGGCAAGATATCAATAGGCCACCCTCCTGCGCTGCAGAGATGCTGGGTTACCCAGAGGACTCACCACCCTGGATAGGTACTGCTATGCTGCGCCTGTGATGCTGTCCCACTGCTGCTGTGTCAGTCTGCTTCTTTTATCAGCACTTCCTGTGTGAATTTTCGCGCCAGTGTAATGCACCCTACAGGCCGGAGGCTCTCGCAAAATGGTTGCCAAAAACGTCTGTATGGAAGATAATGTGGGCTCTAAGAAAATGGCCGCCGACAGAAGATAGAGGTCAGGCAGCCATAGCCCACAAAAAGATGGCCGCCGAACGGCAATATCTGCATACAGGGTGGACCAACATGGCCGCCGATCACCTGATAGGGGCCAGTGGGTGTGGCCGAACCACAGGAAGATGGCCGCCAGGCAGTTACAAGAGGCCAAACTTGGCATGGACCACCTCAAAATGGCCGCCGACAGCATGGAGACACAGAAACACAGGTAAGCAAAAATGACATTTCTTTTAAATGTTAGTTACAGCCAGCCCCGCTCCAGTGGGACCCCCTAGGTGACCCCCAGCACCCAGCAACATTTAGCTAGAAGCCCAGGGAGGAGGGAAAGGCAGGGAGAGAGGGAAGAAAGGGGCCACAACCACTTACTTGATCTCTCCAGGAATGTCCAGCTAAATCACCCAGCCGAGGCAGGGGAGTTTTACTTACCTATCCTGCATGTATTCTGCTGGAAGACATTCCAAACAGATCATCGTCCGCGCACGGAAGGTGACTGTTGGCCAGGCATGCTGTGATTGGACCCAGAAGGGACGATCATATGTATGCCCTGGAGCATGACGCTCACCGGCCAGGCTGCTGCGACTCGGCCGTAAGGTCAGCCGAAGCTGAGCGGTCCGATGCAGGCCTTGGAGCGTAGGCTCACCGGCCACCCGTGGAGCGACGGGCATGTTGTGGAAAACCCAGCGCGTAGCTAGGGTCGGCACACGCTCGATGGCCGAAACTGGGGAGACTACAAGGATCGAGGATCCAGCCTGTCACCCAGTCGGCAGTTGATCGAAGATCGCAGGAAACAACAAATGTAGCAAAAAAAAAAAAAATTTATATATATATATATATATATATATATATATATATATATATATATATATATATATTCTTTTTTCCCCGGACCAATGGGCCCGAAGGGAGCCATGTCCTACTCCTTGCTAGACAGAAAAAACTGATCTGCGATGTGCAGACTGAGAGGGTATACCCAGAGGGTCCGCCCCCTGGGCGGTACTGTAGAAGGTGTGATGCAACACTTTTTACAAGTTTTTCTGCCTAGTCACTCCTAATTAACGGATAATACCCACTTTGTCAATAGAGAAGCTGTGTCGGTCCATGGACGAAAGAGTAAATATTTTTTTTTTTTCTTGCATTTTTTTTTCCGCTCGGGCTGCTGCTGGGGTAACATAGTCTCTCCTGAGAGGGAGAGCGTCCCCAGTCAGCTCCTGCGGGGGATTCCTCCCCCCTCCCTCTGCTCGCTGACACTGCATAATGCGAGCGCTCACACAACCACAGCCGCCCGATCTGCTCCTTTCCCTGCAACCTCATTGGCACGGAGAAGAGCGAGTTGCAGGAAGGTCTCCACGAGCACTGTGGGAGGGGGGGAGGGGGGCCCAAGCCTTCATCTCAGTTACTGAAAAAACAGACTGATTTCTCCCATCCTTAGGACAGGAGAACCAGCCTGTAAATTCCGAGAATGGTGACTGCAAGCTGAGCCGAGTGTCAGTCTATGACACTCTTTCACAGCCCAGCGAGTCCAGCCACCCCCCTCACTCTCCTCACATACGAGCAGGGAGGAATACAGCTCCTCCTCCTCCTTCCAGTCCCGCCCACACTATCCCGGCGTGCTGTATCTGAAGAGAGGGGATGTGTGGGCGGGAAATATGAAAATCAGCAGCATTCCTGGCTGTGTGTGAATGATGCCTGAGATTCTAGCCTGGACCGTGGGTAAGTGTGTGCACTGCAGACTGCAGTACATTGTAATCACTGAACTGCATTATCTCCATCCCTTCTCTCCCCCATCTGTCTCCCTCCCCCTCTTCTGTTCTTTCAAGACATTCACAATTAACTTTCACTTTCAGTTAGGTAGGTAATATACGGTGCAAATTTCTTTCTTGCATCCGCAGATTGCAGGCAAGAAACTTGCATGATTCCCCCATCAACACAGACAATGGTGACAGGGGAATATCCCTCCTGCCCAGCAATTGTATTCTCCTGACAAACAGTGATTATCACTAGTGGCCATAGCAATCACTAGTGATAATCATAAGAGAATCTGCTCATTAATGGTTCAAATCTCAGCCAGTTCCTGCTGAACCAGCTGAGATTTAAACTGTCTATGGCTGGTCTTGGCTCTTAGGCAGCCCATACATTGATCACTTTTTTTCATTCAACTATTAGGTTGAATGAAAAAAAAAGGAAATGATCCAATTCCCCCATCTACACATTATAGGTGGATGGGGGAATCCTCCCAGTGTGGACCAGTGCTGGAACAACCAGAGTTGCTGTCCTGTCCCGGCTATTCACAGCGCTGGTCTCTGTCTCCATGGTAGCGGCGGCAGCACATTGGAACCCAGTGCTGGTTACTTTATGGGGCTGATGTACAGGAGGCTCAGCACAATTTGTTGTTAAAGATGGGCTGGGCATGTTCAAAATTCCACATGCCAGAGCCTGCCAGGAAGCCCACACTGCACAGCGCTAATCACAGGCAATGAGACATTTCCCGGTCCACAGCTCTACAGATCAGGAAATGTCTCACTGGCTGTGATTAGCACTGTGGAGTATCGGCTTCCTGGCGGGAGATTAGGCATGTGGGATTTCAAACACACCCGGGCCCATCTCTATTGGTTGTAGACAGTTGAGGTTCTCTGACATGCTGATCGGGATGCAATCCAGGTGATGCTCCTAGTCAAATCCTAGTGTTAAATATCAGTGATTTTATTGATCAAAGCCCACACTTTACAGGCATAGAGCCCACATGGCTGCTGAACATACGGTTGATTATATATATGTGGTTGTACTCTTGATGCTAATAAATACTGTGTTTATTAGATCTGACTGGGAGCATCACTAGGATCACATCCCGATCAGCATGTCAACAGAGAAGGTTATACAGCATTACTGCTACTAGGTGACCAGCTGGGGGCTCGGCTCTCTATAACCAATAGTGCCAGCCTTCCCCTGCATGCACCAATAATGTCACCAGCACAAAGTCCTAATAGACTGCCGCCGGTGCCAAGGAGACAGATGCCAGACCAGCGCTGTCAATAACAGGGACAGGACAGCTGGGGAACCCCACAGTGGCAGAACACCAGGGCCCGGTGGCAAGACAACCTTTGCAACCCTGATAGTTCTCCCACTGCTTTGGACCCTTATATTTTCTTGGTGTGCTGGTGACATATATCTCTTGTTTTCTGCCACCCTGGTGGGGCCCCAGTATAGTAGGAAGGGAGCTCACTGCAGAACATGTGAAAGGGCCCATTGTGGGATCGTAGTAAAGGGCCCCAGGATATATATATATATATATGACATCCCTCTGAAGAGTTACTGGGCCCCTTCCTTCACTGTGATCTCTCACCAGTCCTTCGGAACGGTCCTCCCCCAGCCTCCTCTTCTAGAAACGGGTCCCCTCGCAAAGGCGGCACCCTGGGATTCCTCCTCCCGAAGTGGGCTCCAGCTAAAGGTGCTGGGCCCAGGGCTGAAGTTGCAGTCCCAGGACTAAAGGTGCCTGAGACTGAAGCACACTTGGCCCCATGGCCTGGAGAGCCATGCACTCAAACTTGAACCGTAGGTTCTCCCTCCGGGAATTGCTCCCCAAGCATGCATCCGCCTCCCAAAATACTCACCTGAACTCAATCTCGGTCCAGCACTGTGCATGTCTGCAGCATCTCTTCTCCCCTCTCCCTGCTCTCAGAGGCTTGGCTGAGAGCAGCCAAAGTCATTGGCTCCTGTTACTAAGTGCGTGAGCAGAGAGCAGAGGTGGGGCCGAGCCGGGCTGTGTCTGAATAGACGCAAACAGCCTGCCTCAGGATTGAGCACGCACAACTGCCCCCCATGGTAAAACAATACCTATGGCGGCACTCGCGAGGGGGGGCAAAAGTGCTGGCGGGGGACCCGAGAAGGATTCGGGCTGCTCTGTGCAAAATCATTGCATGAAGCAGGTAAATATGACATGTTTGTTGTTTAGAAAAAATAAATAAAAATCAAGCTGTGCAATCATTTTAAAGTTAACCTGTTGTGACTAGGGATGAGCTTCGTGTTCGAGTCGAACATACGTTCGACTCGAACATCGGCTGTTCGATCGTTCGACGAAGATCGAACGATTTGGGCCGTTCGCGCCAAATTCGAGTGACGTGAACGGCCCACAATGCACTACGCCATCGCAGTGTCATCCAGGCGCTGTGATTGGCCAAGCATGCACTGTGACCCCGCATGCTTGGCCAATCACAGCGCCGGCAGCGAGGAGAGCAATGATTGGCCACAGGCAGGATGCCTGTGGCCAATTATTGCTGAGGGTGTTTAGTACACGCCCCACACTATAAAAGGCCGCCAGCACGGCGGCCTAGTGTAGTGTGTTCCGGAGCAGGGAAAGAGAAGCATAGGCAGGGACAGTGACATTTATTTTTTCTTGCTTAACCTGGATTCCTTTAGTTTAGGGAAAGAGAAGGATAGGTAGGGAGAGTGTCAGTGTGTTTTACTGTGCGAATCCTTGTTTCTAGGGACAGGGAAGGACAGTGAGGGAAATTCTCCTTGTGCTATAGTGTGCTAAAGCATTTCTCATCAACCATCTTTGAAATCCTTGTTTTTTGGACAGTCAGGGAAATTGTCGTTGTGCTATTCTGTGCAAAAGCAATCATCCTCAACCATATTTAGAAATCCTTAAGTAAAGGGACAGAGAAGGACACCTGAAGGTAGCCCTTATTGCTTTTTTCCTATCTCCCTGCAGGCCATCTATTAGAATGTCTGGAAGGCAAACAAGGAGAGGCAGACAGTCAGGAGGCAATAAAAGAGGGCAAGCAGGCTCTGTGTCTGGGGGCAACAGTGCTGGTCGTGGACGCGGTGCATTGTCATCAGCACATGGCCATGGGACACGCTTGTCCTTCTTTTCGGCAGCTGGACATGTTGAGCCACATCATGCCGAAGACTTGGTAGAGTGGATGACCAAGCCCTCCTCCTCCTCCTCTCTCACCCAGGCTCAGGGTACTGGCAAAGCAGCTGCCAAAGCGTCCTCTTCCCTGGTATCAATGTCAGACTCATCATCAGTCACTCCTTCCCTAGACCCACCATGTCCTCCTCCTGAGGAGTCCCCCGAACTGTTTGAGCACAGTGTTGGGTACATGCTCCAGGAGGATGCCCAGCGTTTCGAAGGGTCTGATGATGAAACCCAGCTACAGGAAGGCAGTAGCGTGAGAGCAGACAGAGGGGATGCTCAAGAAGGACACCAATCTGGCAGTCATGTTCCAGCAGCTGCAGCATACTGCCAGATTGGCTCCAGTGATGAGGAGGGAGGGGATGATGAGGTCACTGACTCCACATGGGTGCCTAATAGGAGAGAGGAGGAGGAGGAGGCACATCTCCAACGAGGCAGGATGCCCTTTGGTGGCCAGCGTAAGGGCAGTACCCCGACGGAATCACACCGCAGAGCTCCGCCTGTGCAGGGCGCTGCCTCTGCCCGTCATTCAAAAAGTTCTTTGGTGTGGGCCTTTTTTGAGGCTAGTGCATCAGATCGCACAGCTGCTGTTTGCAACATATGTCTCAAGCGTATATCGCGTGGCCAAAACATCAGCCGCTTGGGTACCACATGCCTGACCAGACATATGTTGACCTGCCATGCAGCTCGTTGGCAAGCCTACCTCAAAGACCCACACCAAAGAACAAAGCGGACCTCTCCTTGCACCGCATCAGCTGGGATCTCCAACCCCACTATAACTTCAGTCCTCTCTGAAACATGCACTGAGAGGAATGAAGGTGTAGAATTAGGTGTGTCACAGCCAAGTACTTGCGCCCACTCTGCTAGCAGTACACCGACGTCCGATTCTAGCAGGCAAATTTCCCTGCCCCAGCTGCTGGACCGTCGAAAGAAGTTCACTCCCAGCCATCCACATGCCCAGCGGTTGAATGCTAGCTTGGCTAAATTACTAGCGCTTCAACTGCTGCCTTTTCAGTTGGTAGACTCGGCCCCCTTCCGTGAGTTTGTGCAATGTGCGGTTCCTCAGTGGCAGGTTCCCAAACGCCACTTTTTCTCACGGAAGGCTATTCCGGCTCTCTACCGGCATGTGGAAGGCAATGTCTTGGCCTCGCTGGACAGGGCGGTCAGCGGTAAGGTGCATATTACCGCTGACTCATGGTCCAGCAGGCATGGACAGGGACGTTACCTTTCTTTCACGGCCCATTGGGTCACTCTTTTGGCAGCTGGGAAGGATGCAGGACAAGGTGCAGTAGTGTTGGAGGTTGTTCCACCGCCACGCCTCCAAAATGCTACTACTGGTTGTGGCACACCTCTCTCCTCCACCCCCTCCTCTTCTTCTTCCTCCATGGCCTCTTCCTGTGGTTTGTCCTATGAACCAGCGGTGCTCCGTAGCCGTTCAAGGGGCTACGCAAGTACGCAGGCAAAAAGATGCCATGCCGTGCTTGCGCTGGTGTGTTTGGGGGACAGAAGCCACACTGGGGCAGAGGTCCTGTCTGCTCTGCAGGGCCAGGCCGAGAGGTGGTTGACGCCACGCCAGCTTAAGCCAGGAATGGTGGTTTGCGACAATGGCACCAACCTCCTCTCCGCCCTCCGACAGGGACAACTGACCCATGTGCCCTGTGTGGCTCACGTCCTTAACCTGGTGGTGCAGCGGTTCTTGGGCAGGTACCCGGGCTTACAGGATGTCCTGAGGCAGGCCAGGAAAGTCTGTGTGCATTTCCGCAGATCTTATAATGCCAGTGCTCGCCTGGCTGAGCTGCAAAAGGAGTTGAACCTGCCCAAGAACCGCCTTATATGTGACATGCCCACCAGGTGGAACTCAACGTTGGCCATGCTGCAGCGGCTGCACACGCAGCAGAGGGCCATCAATGAGTACCTGTGCGACTACGGCACCAGGACAGGGTCAGGGGAGCTTGGTTTTTTTTCTCCACGCCAGTGGGGCATGATCAGGGATGCATGCACTGTCCTGGCACCATTTGAGGAGGCCACGAGGATGGTGAGCAGTGACAGTGCATGCATCAGTGACACTGTACCTCTTGTCCACCTGTTGGAGCACACGCTGCGTGGAATAATGGACAGGACACTTGAGGCAGAACAGAGGCAGGAAGAGGAGGACTTCCTTGCCTCTCAAGGCCCCCTTTACCCAGACAGTGTTCCTTCTGTCCCACCCATCGCACAGGAAGAGGAGGAGGAGGAGGAGGAGGAGGAGGATTGTGTCAGCATGGAGGTGGAGGCTGGCACTCAGCATCATCAGCAGCAGTCTTTTAGGGATGATTTACAGTCCCAAGAAACCAGTGGACTTGTACGTGGCTGGGAGGAGGTGGCTGCGGATCATGTCGTCCTTAGTGACCCAGAGGACTCCGGAGCGAATGCCTCAGCAAACCTACGCTGCATGGCCTCCCTGATCCTGCAAAGTCTGCGGAAGGATCCTCGTATTCTTCGGATCAAGGAGAGGGACCATTACTGGCTGGCCACTCTCCTTGATCCACGGTACAAGGGTAAGGTTGCGGACCTTATGTTACCGTCGCAGAGGGAGCAGAGGATGAGACAACTCTGGGAACGCGTTGCACAGACCTTTCTGCAAGGCCTCCCGGAGACTGGGAGGTTACAAACTCCTGGTCCTGGACAACGAGTTGCTGAGGCTTCGGCCAGTCAAAGAAGGAGCGGTGGGGAAGGTGGCCGTCTGACCGATGCGTTCAGACAATTCTTTAGTCCGCAGCCCCAAAGTATGATCGGTTCCAGCAACCATCGCCAGCGTCTGATAAACATGGTGCAGGAATATCTAGGGGCAAGGTCAGACTTGGACACCTTCCCCACCGAAAATCCTCTGGCTTACTGGGTCTTGAGGATGGATCACTGGCCAGAGCTTGCACAGTATGCAATTGAGCTACTGGCCTGTCCTGCATCCAGCGTTCTTTCGGAACGCACATTCAGTGCTGCTGGAGGATTTGTCACGGATCACAGGGTGCGCCTGTCCACCGACTCGGTTGATCGACTGACTTTCATCAAGATGAACCAGTCTTGGATCACCACCAGCTACCACACACCTGATGCTGATATAACAGACTAATTGATTTTAACATGTCACATCCCTTCAAGACTGATGCTGATGCTGAGTGCCTGTGCTGTTATGTTGACTGGCTATCCTCCTCTTCCGAGTCCTCAATGATAAGATTGATGATGATAGCTTGGAAGATCATTTTTGTTTATGGGTGCCGCCACCAGTGGCTAAGGCCCAATTTTTCAGCCCCTGTTTTACAGGGGCGTGTAATTACAATTTTTTTTAGCAATAATTTGCCATAGGGCTCATTGCTGTGCTCCAAGTACAGTATCTGTGAGGGGTTGTAGTGTTGTGGCACCAGTGCCTAAGGCCCAATTTTTCAGCCCCTGTTCAACAGGGGCATGCAATTACAATTCTTGATCTAATAATTCACAGCAGGGCCCATTGCTGCACCCACCAAGAGTAACTCTGAGGGCTTACAGTGTTGTGGCAACGCCACCACCACCACCACTACGAAAGGCCCAATTTTTCAGCCCCTGTTCAAAAGGGGCATGTAATTACAATTCTTGATCTAATAATTCACAGCAGGGCCCATTGCTGCACCCACCAAGAGTAACTCTGAGGGCTTACAGTGTTGTGGCAACACCACCACCACCACCACGAAAGGCACAATTTTTCAGCCCCTGTTCAACAGGGGCATGCAATTACAATTCTTGATCTAATAATTCACAGCAGGGCCCATTGCTGCACCCACCAAGAGTAACTGTCAGGGCTTACAGTGTTGTGGCACCAGCACCACCATCAAAGGCCCAATTTTTACTACCACTGTTCAACAATTATATGTAACTAAAATTCCTGATATAATAGTTGACAGCAGGGCGTTCCAGCACCAACCAAGAGTAACTGTGAGTGCTTACAGTGTTGTGCCAACAACTAAGGGGCCTATTTCTGCAGAGTATATACGGCAGGTCCCTACTTTCAAACATCCAACTTACAAACGACTCCTACTTGCAAACGCAAGAAGACAACAGGAAGTGAGAGGAAATCTACCCCTAGGAAGGAAAATTCTCTCCTGTAAGAATTAATATGGGAGAAAGGTGTCTCCTCTGTACTGATGCTTTATCACCAATCCTTGTTTCAAGAAAAACGCCACATTTCAAAAACAGTTGTCATTGCGACGGAAAGTGAGGTGAAATGTTCTGAACAGGGGCACAGACAGCAAAACAAATGTTACAGGGGTGATAACCCTTACCTATGTTTTCCAAAAAGTTTAAAAATAGATTTTTGGGCTGGAGCTACACTTAAACAATGTACCTGTTCAAAATTACAAACAGATTCTACATAAGAACAAACCTACAGTCCCTGTCTTGTATGCACCGCCTGTATACGGCTGTTCAGAGTATATAGGGCCTTTTTTATTTTATGTGCGGGGTTCCCCTTAATATCCATACAAGACCCAAAGGGGCTGGTAATGGGCTGGGGTAGGGGGGGGGGTCATGGGGTAGCTATGCCATTTTTCTTAAAGATTTTCATCCATATTACCGGGACCAGACATTACATTAAAGCCGCAAGCAGTTTTAAATGGCTTTTTTTTCCTTTAGAAGTGTCATTTTGTGCAGGGACAGTTCTAAACACGGGAAACACGTGGCACTTCACAGGCATACTTTAGACACCCCCCAGGTACGATATTTAAAGGAATATTTGACTTTTTTTTTCACTTTGTGCATCATTAAAATGACTGCTCGCGAAAAACGACCGTTTTTAAAACTTCTTTTTGCATTGATACATGTCCCCTGGTGCACAACCCGGGTTCCCAAACCCTTTTTAGGACAATAACATGCATAATAGTTGTTATAATTAGCACTTTAGAATTCGAACGTTCGCATCCATTGTATTTAATAGGGTTCTAATGTTCGTACGAACTTTCGGTCCGTTCGCGGGTTCTGGTGCGAACCGAACCCGGGGGTGTTTGGCTCATCACTAGTTGTGACATTGGGGGATGTCTAGCTCAGTGATGGATGCGTTTTAAGTGAGTTCATAGCCAACAGGAACTAAGGTTTAAGGGCGCGGTAGCCCACTTTTATTGAAAGTAACAAAAAAAGATGAAAGTTCACACATGCATTTGGTTTTCTTCTCCCAAAAACAACGAAAAATGCCAATCCACCTGGCTCTTAAGGCTCGCTCAGTCTTGGGCGCAGTTCCTTGCTGCACAGGCCCACTCCTGGCCTCTAGGAAGGGCTCTCCTGACACTCCAGGCTTCCACACTCCTCCAAGACTTTCAGTCCCCTCTGGTCCCCAAGACTCTCTTCCAGTTGTCTCAGCTATAGTCTCCCCGACTCTCTCAGCTGGCCCAACTCTCTCAGTCCACTGACCTGAAACCTCTCCCACATGGAGTACCGTCTCAAGGATGTTGCCTGAGTTCTTACACAGTAGCACACTTCCCTCCAGCAACTGCTGTCACACCAACCCCTTTCCCACACACACACTGAGCTATGCTCAGCTCTGCCTTATAACGAGTATGTGCACCTGGACACACACACAACCTGCAGAGCTTCTGGAAAACCCGGACACATGACTGAAGACTCCATCCCTCCCAATGCTCTTTGAAGTCTTCAAGTTTCCAGCCCCAATCCAAACTTACAAAATCCAGAGAAAACTTAAAGCATAGTTTTCTCTGCTCACCAATCTTTTGCTGGAACTTCTCAACTTTTGTAACATGTTACATATGCACCCGCCCCTGCTCTCCCCTGATCCCCCCACAGCTAGCGAGGGATCTTCTCTCCCAGTTAGCTGTCACAATCTAAAAAAGACGTGGCCGTGTGGGGCTCCGCCCGCCCGACCGCGTCATCCATTTACAGTGTTCTGTAAATGGGAAAACTACAAGGTCCATCAGCCTTTGCGGCTGTCAGCTTGTAGTTCTAAAAGAAGTACCACAGGCTGTTGAGCCCTGTGGTAGTTCATCAAACTTCCTGTCTCAAGTGTAACTGCTTGCTTGTATCGAAGGTACGGGCAAACAGATACACAGACAGTAGGCTTGTGCAATTCGTTTCGTAACGAATCGAAATTCATCCGAATTTAGCAACTTTCGGACATTCGGAAGCATTCGAATTTCCAAACAAAGCAATTACGAATTAAACCGAATCCGAAATAAATTATATCGCAAATAGCGAATGCCCGAATGTCTTCGGCATAATTCGTTATGAAAAAAGTTACGAATGTACGAATCCATTTGAAGCACAATAACACTCTGCTCTGCTCTCTGCTTCTCCCTCACCGTGCTGAACTCCCTCTCAAAATGGTGTACAGGGGCGGAGGCTATAGCCGCATGTAAAAAACGAAAGTAAAATACGAGATTTCGAATCGTTACAAATAACCGCTATGTATTTAGAAAAGTACAAATCCATTCGAAGCACATTAGGCATAATAGGCAGCGTCGTTGTGAGACACGGAAAAGTACGAATCAACGAACCCAAAAAAAGTTACGAAAGTAGTTGTATCCAGAATCAAAGAAAAACAATGTACTCTACCGAAAGTACGAATTAGTCCGAACACGAAAAATCCCATCTAGCAAAATTACGAACGGTTACGATTCAACAGGACCGAAAAGAAACGAACCGAAACGAAACAAATTTTTCCGTTGTGCACAAGTCTAACAGACAGTATGCAGAACCGTGGCATTACACCTATGATCTTCTGATCATGGGTGCAATGCTTTACAGAACTCTAACAAAAAAAATAATAAATGCATATTTTTTTTACCTGCAAACAAATGTGCATTTATTATTTTTTTGTAAAGGTGAACTTATCCTTTAAAATGTTTGCCTATTCTGAAAAAGCAGTAAAAGCACTTCTAATGTAATCAACCATCAGTTGTAATTGGGCTGTTAAAAACAGACTGAAACTCGACTTTATTTTCTTTGTGTCTTTTTTCAGTAGCTAAAAAGATCAAGTATTTTGAATTAGCTGAATTTATATAGAGAATGTAAATGTCAAAGTAAAGCACTTCCTGCGCTGAAAATATAGCTAATTATTTTTGTAAGACTTCTCCTTGGCTTTATAAGAATGTTTTTTTCCTTTTTGGTGTGTACTGTAAACTACAACATAATTTTTGTTTAGGAGTGACCCCATTGGACCCAACCAGAATGTGTCATAGACATGCCTCCATCCATATATATATATATATATATATATATATATATATATATATATATATAATATGAGGAAGGGAAGGGTTTGGGACTTTACATGAGGCATGTATATGTGCATAATGAAGAGGACAAGTATCTAGTTATACATGGGCTACATGTCATAAATCCCACTGGGAGTAGGCATGTAGCCATGGAATGATACGTAGAAATTAATAGAACCAATCAGTAAAATACAACCAATATAAACATTAATTAATATGCTATAAATTGTAACGTATAAATAATATGCGCTACATGATTTTCACAAAAATGAATATAATCAATAAATTATAACATATTTAATGTCTTTGATATATATAATTGGTACAGGCAAAAGCAATTAATGAATAATTTTGATACATATACAGGTCCAAAGACTCTGTAAGAGGGAACTGAGATCTTATACGTTACCTAAGGTAGAGCCCATGTATAAATAGTTAACCCAGCAATTGCCCAAGATGTATAGGGACGGTGGCTCTGAGAAAACTGTCTCGCCCGGGGTTGAGGCGGGGGCTCAGCCCCCCCCGGTATAAAACATGGAATCCAGAGGGAGCCATAGAGGAGCCATGGACAAATACAGCCAGGGAATGAATCGGATAGCCACGACACACTGCCAGAGAGAGAGTGGACCCATCAAGCAAACATCAGACCCTAGGGGGGGGGGGAAGGGAGGGGGGGTATGGAAGAGAAAAAAAGAAGAAAGAAAATAATGATAAATAAGGGAGTGATATTGGTGTGAGGCATGTATGTAAGGTGTATAATGATGAGTGAGGAACAAAAGGTGAGGGATGAGTGGCACCAAAGACTAAAAATAAATAAAAATAAAAATAAATATAAAAATAGATATAAACCTTGGTGTGTCATCAGTGATGTGTGTGCAGTATAGAAAACGCGTAGGGGTTGCACTATTGTTTAACCACTTAACGACCGCCCACTGTAAATATACGTCGGCAGAATGGCACCGACAGGCAAAGTCACGTACATGTACGTGACTGCCTTTGTATAGTTGGGGGGTCCCATCGGACCCCCCTTCTATACAGTGAGTGGTCGTTAATTGTTTTGGGAGCGATCCGGGATGAGGGGACGGCCGTTCGATTCCGGCCACCCCCTCGCGATCTCTCCCAGCGAATGAGAAAGCTTCCTCTGCTGTGTAACAGGCAGAGGAAGTGATGTCATCTCTCATGCGGCGCTCACATATACCGAGCGCCGTACAAGAGAAGACACACAGGTTAGTGCACAAACAGCACACTGACACCAGGACATATAGGAACATAAATCGCCCCCCCAGATCACCCCCCAGTCACAGTGTCACTGATTGCAGTGATCAGTAAATAAATGGTCACTGCAATCAGTGACATTTGTGACTGTAAAAGTGTCACTACAGTTTAGTTTTAGGTCGTGTAGCCCCCTAACCCCCCCTAATAAAGGTTTAACCCCCTTGATCGCCCTCCAGATAACCCTTTCACCCCCTAGCACCACTGTCGCTAAGCGATCGTTTTTCTGATCGCTGTTTTATTGTCGGTGATGCCGATCGGTAGCCAGTTTTTTTTTTTTTAGGTTCGCCGCAGGTTTTTATAGCGTCAGGTACCCCCATATATTACCTAATAAAGGTTTAACCCCCTTGATCGCCCCCCAGGTAACCCTTTCACCCCCTATCACCACTGTCGCTAAGCGATCGTTTTTCTGATCGCTGTCTTATTGTTGGTGATGCCGATAGGTAGCCAGTTATTTTTTTTAGGTTCGCCGCAGGTTTTTATAGCATCAGGTACCCCCATATATTATCTAATAAAGGTTTTAACCCCCTAATTGCCCCTAGTTAACCCTGCGTCACACCCCAGGCAGCATCAGGTTAGTGCCAGTAACACCAACACCCACGCGTGAAGCATACACCTCCCTTAGTGATATAGTATCTGAACAGATTAATATCTGATCTGATCAGATCTATACTAGCGTCGCCAGCAGTTTAGGGTTCCCAAAAACGCAGTGTTAGCGGGATCAGCCCAGATACCTGCTAGCACCTGCGTTTTGCCCCTCCGTCCAGCCCAGGCCACCCAAGTGCAGTATCGATCGATCACTGTCACTTACAAAACACAACACACATAACTGCAGCGTTCGCAGAGACAGGCCTGATCCCTGCGACTCCAGTGCTGTAGGAGGTGATTTCACCACCACAGTTAAAAAAAAAAAGCATATATGCCGAAGCATTGAGGCAGCAGGGGCGGAGGAGCGATTTTGCTCCTAATGCCGCGTACATACGGTCGAAATTCCGACGGAGGCTTGCCCGTGGAAAAGTCTGACCATGTGTACGCGGCATAACTTTTGCGGGAAGATGCTCCCATGCTTCGGCACATATAAATGGTGCATGTATGCCCATCATTAGAAGTGGGTGGATGAAGGGCGGTATTCTAATGGTGGGCATACCCACCGATCAATCTCTTTTTTTTTTTTCGTTCAGCCAACAGGCTGCATGAAAAAAAAGATTACAATACATGTCCAACAAGGACCAGCAACGTACAGGTATGTTGCTGGACTTTGAATGGTTATACCAGATTGATGCCTGCGGGTTTAGGTATCATCTTGGTATCATTCTTTTCAGCCAGCGGCCGGCTTTCATGTAAAAGCAATCCCAGTGGCTAATTAGCCTCTGGACTGCTTTTACAAGCAGTGGGAGGGAATGTCCCCCCCCCGGATATAAAAAGCGCCATTGGGAAATTGGGAAAGCATTTTATCACACCGATCTTGGTGTGGTCAGATGCTTTGAGGGCAGAGGAAAGATCTAGGGTCTAATAGACCACAGTTTTTTCAAAAAAAGAGTGCCTGTCACTACCTATTGCTATCATAGGGGATATTTACATTCCCTGAGATAATAAAAATGATAAAAAAAATAAATAAATATGGAAGGAACAGTTTAAAAATAAAATAAAAAAGCAAAATTAATAATAATTAAAAAAAAAAAAAAAAGCACCCCTGTCCTGCCCTGCTCTTGCGCAATGGCGAACGCAAGCGTGGGTTTGGCGTCATATGTAAACAGCAATTGCACCATGCATCTGAGGTATCACCGTGAAGGTCAGATCGAGGGCAGTCATTTTAGCAGTAGACCTCCTCTGTAAATCTAACGTGGTAACCTGTAAAGGCTTTTAAAAATGTATGTAGTTTGTCGCCAATGCGCGTTTGTGCAAAATTTTAAAGCATGTCGTGTTTGGTATCTATGTATTCGGCCTAAGATCATATTTTTTATTTCATCAAACATTTAGGCAATATAGTGTGTTTTAGTGCATTAAAATTAAAAAAGTGTATTTTTTCCCTAAAAAATGCGTTTGAAAAATCGCTGCGCAAATACTGTGTGGAAAAAAAAATGCAACACCCACCATTTTAATCTGTAGGGCCTTTGCTTTAAAAAAATATATAATGTTTGGGGGTTCAACATAATTTTCTTGCAAAAAAAAAACTGTTTTCATGTAAACAAAAAGTGTCAGAAAGGGCTTTGTGCTTAGAAGAGTGGATGTAAGCTTTCTAATGTTGTGTATAAAATGCCAGAACAGTTCAAAACCCCCCCAAATGACCCCATTTTGGAAAGTAGACACCCCAAGCTATTTGCTGAGAGGTATGGTGAGTATGTTGCAGATCTCACTTTTTGTCACAAAGTTTTGAAAATTGGGAAAAAAAAAAAAAAAGATTTTCTTTCTTTTTCAAAAACAAATTAGAGCTGTAAAATACTCACCATGCCTCTCAGCAAATAGCTTGGGGTGTCTACTTTCCAAAATGGGGTCATTTGGGGGGGTTTGGTGCTATTTTGGCATTTTATGGCCTTCGAAACTGTGATAGGTAGTGAGGAGTGAAATCAAAAATTTGCGCCCTTAGAAATCCTGAAGGCGGTGCTTGGTTTTCGGGGGCCCGTACGCGGCTAGGCTCCCAAAAAGTCCCACACATGTGGTATCCCCGTACTCAGGAGAAGCAGCAAAATGTATTTTGGGGTGCAATTCCACATATAACCATGGCATGTGTGAGCAATATATCATTTAGTGACAACTTTTTGTAATTTTTTTTTTTGTCATTATTCAATCACTTGAGACAAAAAAAAACAATATTCAATGGGCTCAACATGCCTCTCATCAATTTCCTTGGGATGTCTACTTTCCAAAATGGGGTCATTTGGGGGGGTTTTGTACTGCCCTGCCATTTTAGCACCTCAAGAATTGAGATAGGCAGTCATAAATTAAAAGCTGTGTAAATTCCAGAAAATGTAAACGCTATAACTTTTGCGCAAACCAATAAATATACGCTTATTGACATTTTTTTTTACTAAAGACATGTGGCTGAATACATTTTGGCCTAAATGTATGACTAAAATTGAGTTTATTCGATTTTTCTTATAACAAAAATTAGAAAATATCTTTTTTTTTTTCAAAATTTTCAGTCTTTTTCCGTTTATCGCAAAAAATAAAAATCGCAGAGGCAATCAAATACCATTAAAAGAAAGCTCTATTTGTGGGAAGAAAAGGACGCAAATTTTGTTTTGGTACAACATTGCATGTCCGCACAATTTCCAGTTAAAGCAGCGCAGTGCCAAATTCTGAAAACACCCCTGGTCCTTTAGCTACAAAATGGTCCGGGGCTTAAGTGGTTAAAATAAATGTTGGCAGAAAAAATAGATGTAATAAAATGAATGAAATTGACCATCAGATTGGTCAATGGTAAAAAAAAAAACAATGCATATTAATGATGCAAGTGTAGAGAAAGATGGATGTGTGAATGTGTTTGTGTGTGCAAACAAGTGCCGTGACCAAAAGGGGGACGGGGCGAGTCCCCGCTTCCGGCACATAAGGTCAGAGCGGGAGCTCATCTATCCCCCAGCACATCGTCAGATGGATTATCACAGACATGCAATTGGCGTCCGAAGACGCCGCACGTGCCGTGCGTAGGACATGACGCCGATGTGTCAAGGGCAGGCCCCGCCCCCACCACCCCTCGAGGTGAGGGGGGGCCAGACCTGGATGCATCGCAACCCCGGGGCGATACCGCCATATGACAGAGCCCATCCCCATTGGGTGAGGCTGGCCATTAAGATGGAAATGAGAGTATGGATCTATTTAAAACAACTTATGCCCGCAAGAAAAATCTAGCTAAATGGCAATAAAAGGGATGCCAGCTTCTATATGGATGGTCTGGGAATTCTAAAATGGAAAAAGAAGAACGTGTTGGGTGTCTGAGGTCACAAAAGGGGCGGGTGTCTGCCACCCAAATGTATGCAAGAAAAAGAGGACAAGGAGTGACCCCATTGGATCCAACCAGAATGTGTCATAGACATGCCTCCATCCCCATATATATATCTAAAAGAGGAAGGGAAGGGTTTGGGACTTTACATGAGGCATGTATATGTGCATAATGAAGAGGACAAGTATCTAGTTATACATGGGCTACATGTCATAAATCCCACTGGGAGTAGGCATGCAGCCATGGAATGATACATAGAAATTAATAGAACCAATCAGTAAAATACAACCAATATAAACATTAATTAATATTATTTTTAGTCTTTGGTGCCACTCATCCCTCACCTTTTGTTCCTCACTTATCATTATACACCTTACATACATGCCTCACACCAATATCACTTCCTTATTTATCATTATTTTCTTTCTTCTTTTTTTCTCTTCCCTTCCCCCCTTAGGGCCTGATGTTTGCTTGATGGGTCCACTCTCTCTCTGGCAGTGTGTCGTGGCTATCCGATTCATTCCCTGGCTGTATTTGTCCATGGCTCCCTCTGGATTCCATGTTTTATACCGGGGGGGGGGGGCTGTGCCCCCGCCTCAACCCCGGGCGAGACAGTTTTCTCAGAGCCACCGTCCCTATACATCTTGGGCAATTGCTGGGTTAACTATGTATACATGGGCTCTACCTTAGGTAACATATAAGATCTCAGTTCCCTCTTACAGAGTCTTTGGTACACCCAATAAGATCTGATCCATTTATTTACCTATTTTACTATCTTACCTTATAGCCTAAATCTATGCATCCCTACTCCTGATGAGTGGCTGTTAATGCCACGAAAAGCGTCAAGTCTTGACTCTAGGATGCCATGCCAAGCTTGTTTACACATCATGAATTCTTACAGTTTTTATTGAATTTTTATATTTATTATGTTGAATATAATTTATTGGACCTGTATATGTATCAAAATTATTCATTAATTGCTTTTGCCTGTACCAATTATATATATCAAAGACATTAAATATGTTATAATTTATTGATTATATTCATTTTTGTGAAAATCATGTAGCGCATATTATTTATACGTTACAATTTATAGCATATTAATTAATGTTTATATTGGTTGTATTTTACTGATTGGTTCTATTAATTTCTACGTATCATTCCATGGCTACATGCCTACTCCCAGTGGGATTTATGACATGTAGCCCATGTATAACTAGATACTTGTCCTCTTCATTATGCACATATACATGCCTCATGTAAAGTCCCAAACCCTTCCCTTCCTCTTTTAGATAATTTTTGTTTAGCATAGGTGGATTTGGAATTATGGGATTGATGAGTTGGCTGGAGATGTGTTGTCTGACTGTATTGGTCATAAAGGCACCTAGGATAAAAAATAATTCCATGATAAAGTATAATATTGGGGTTTCAGTGTTGGTTGGCATTACAGAGAAAAATGAGTTGGAGTACTACGAGCCGCACTTTGCGTGGGTACGGCAGACCATGCATTTGAATGGGCTGCCATGCCTCCTGAAACGCAGGCAAAGGTCTCTGCTCCATTTTTGGAATTGCAGCCCGCCATTTCCAATGCGTGTGGCATGCCATTAGGATTAATGGCACCCACACACATCTCCTGCATTTTTCTGTGCAGGTGGTTGCGGCTACGGAAACAGGTGCAGTCCTGCAGCGCAATCACCTGCACAGATGTGAACGTAGCCTTATTTTAGATTCTTGCAGAATGAGCAAACAGTGTGGCCATGCAGTGGAAAATGCTTATAGAACTCTAAGATCCATCACCACAGTGGTCACCAGCTGGAGGAAGGAGGTCCTGATCCCCCTATATAGATCTTTAGTTAGACCTCATTTAGAATATGTGTCCAGTTCTGGAGACCTCACTTACAAAAAGGTGTTGATAAGATAGAAGGGGTTCAGAGATGGACAACAAAATTGGTGAAAGGTCTGAGGAATAAAACATATCAGGAGAGACATCAGGAATTTGAAGTATAACTAAAGGCAAAACTTTATTTTAAATTTTATAGACAGAGTGGAGATGGATTGGAACACCTGTCAGTTTAAATTACAGTCTATGCCGCTGTTAGGGAGATTCTCCCTCTATTTGTCCTGTTTACTGTTATCATTGAAAGTGATAGTAAAGAAAATCCCAAACTTTGGGTTGTCCCCAGAAAATAAATAGAGGGGAAATCTTCCAATGGGGACACTAGTTCTGGTGGCCCCCAAGAGACTCCCCTAATTTGCAGAGATCTCCTCTCTCTTGCTGTTTTGGTTATGGGAAAGGACGTGAAGATAAATCTCCCCCATGGGACAAAGCTGGCAGAAATAAACCTTACAGGGGTTATAATCCTCCTTTACTCTATCCAAATTGGGGGAAAAAAAGTTTTGCGGAGGTTATGGAGGTTATCTCTGATCTAGCTCAAGTACCTATACCACTCACTCCATTAGTGTGCCTATTAGGCACTATTGATGCTAAAATGTATCCAAAGGGTATTTACAATATGGTAACATGCATAGGCGTGCGCACGGCGTATGCCGGATGTGCCTGAGCACATCCTAATGCTCAGGCACATTTGGCAGACCCCAGGGCTATTTTTCTGGCAGTATGTGCGGGATCTTCATTTCGGCATCTCTGCTATATGACAATGGCAGTGCTGTGAATGGGACTATTTTTCATTTAGCTATGCAACTCCTGTGTGTGCAAGCCACTGGCCGCGTATTAAGTCGCCAGGCGGCCGCATTTTCCGATGCTACCTCTATAGTTCCGGCTCCCTGGCAGCTGAATATCACTCTGCCACCTGCTTACACCGTGGCAAGTGGCTTGCACTCACAGGAGCAAGCCGGTTTTAATTATCGGAACACGTCCTGCCCCCTGCCACTGCGGGGGCTGCTGCAGCCCATCACTGCCCTGTGTACACCGCTGAGAAAATGACTGGTTGCCAGGACTGCTCCCGACAGAGGAGAAGAGTGTAACTTTCTCCTCCATGCTCCGCCTCCCAGTGCCCCCCCCCCCCGCCCTGCAGACAATGAAACCAGCTGTGGTGAGGAGGACCCGCCGGGACTTGGGAGATGTCACTCTTAGGTAAGGGGGGAGTGGGTGCACGGACTCGGGCAGTGTGTTTGCGGCACTGCAGCAGGCAGGGAGAGTGTGTAGTGCAGTCATTCTCAGTCACATTGTGTGCGGGGCACTGGAAAGCAGCTGAGAAATAGGATCCCTGCCTGCTATGCTGGGATTTGTAGTCCCATGGAGGAGAGGACAATGCTCAAACAAACTGGGTGGGGGGGGGGGGGGGGGAGTTGGTGATATAAAGTAAAAGGCTCTGTGCTGTGAGGAGGCTGCTATGGCTGACCTGACCCCCTTCTAGAAATAATTATTGTAAAAGCAGTATTTGGAGGAACACCCAAAGATTATTATAAATAAATAATGTAAAACAATAAAATTATGCACAATAAAAAATTGTAGACAATTAATACCGTAAAACACTAAAATATATATAAAAACTCAGTAAATGTCCATAAATATTGTAGCAGCGCTTCTTGTCATGAATAACAAGCTTCTTTATGTGTTGCCTACACAAAAGGAACTGATGAGCAGAGGGAAAGTGTGATTGATATCTCAAAGTGGTTGATATAGTTCAAAAAGTTCATCCGTCATGTATTGTATATACAGTAGAGAAGTCCCCTTTTGGGGATACACTCACCAAAAGGTAGATATGAATGAGCCTTATCAATGTCACCAGGATCACTTCTTTCCTTTCTTTCACTCCTTCCACCGATATCCAACTTTGTTTGTATGCTCAGGTGTTCAGGTATTCATATGAAAAAAGAATAGTCACATAGCGTGATATTGCTTTAAGCATTTATTTCCCATGAACAACCCCCTTACAAGTGGATACGTACAAAATTGCAGTTAAAAAACGGGCATAGAAAATGTTAGTTGCTCAGTACACATAAGGCGCCAGTAGATGGAGCATCACAGTCTGCAGAGATCCCCTTTGTGACGCCCTCAGACGAAGTCCGGAAGTGACGAAACGCGTCAGAGTCGTGGTCTCGCCGTAAACCGGAAGTGACGTTTGCGCTCCAACGCATCCAGGAACCAGGAAGTGGTAACATCACACACGCTGTTTAACACAGCGTGAGCCTCCATCTACTGGCGCCTTATGTGTACTGAGCAACTAACATTTTCTATGCCCGTTTTTTAACTGCAATTTTGTACGTATCCACTTGTAAGGGGGTTGTTCATGGGAAATAAATGCTTAAAGCAATATCACGCTATGTGACTATTCTTTTTTCATATGAATACCTGAACACCTGAGCATACAAACAAAGTTGGATATCGGTGGAAGGAGTGAAAGAAAGGAAAGAAGTGATCCTGGTGACATTGATAAGGCTCATTCATATCTACCTTTTGGTGAGTGTATCCCCAAAAGGGGACTTCTCTACTGTATATACAATACATGACGGATGAACTTTTTGAACTATATCAACCACTTTGAGATATCAATCACACTTTCCCTCTGCTCATCAGTTCCTTTTGTGTAGGCAAGGCAACACATAAAGAAGCTTGTTATTCATGACAAGAAGCGCTGCTACAATATTTATGGACATTTACTGAGTTTTTATATATATTTTAGTGTTTTACGGTATTAATTGTCTACAATTTTTTATTGTGCATAATTTTATTGTTTTACATTATTTATTTATAATAATCTTTGGGTGTTCCTCCAAATACTGCTTTTACATCATTCACACACTTCCAGCAGCTGCTCGTTGTGATTGGGATCCCTATTCCCAATCAGATAGACATTCAGCCCTATATTACTCTAGTCATACCATCAATTGTGTTTATCCCAGGCGCTGAGCGGTGCTCATGCAGGAAGGGCCACTTTAAGCATCTTCATATTTACATAGAAATAATTATTGTCTGGTTTACTGGTTTAAAGGGGAACTCTGCAGACTCTGGGATAAAGGGGAACCCTGATGTAAGTGGGATCTTTTGTGGTATCCAAAGAATCCCTCACATCACAGTCTGCAGAGATCCCCTTTGTGTCAGAGTCCCCCCTTACAGTGTATATAAAGGAGAACTCTGATGTAAGGGGTCTCTGATCACCTGAGCCCCCCCTTATATCAGAGTCCCCCGTTACAGTGTCCATAAAGGGGGACTCTGATGTAAGTGGGGACTCTCTGTACCCTTATACAAGAGGGGATGCTAGGAACTCTGATGTAAGGGGTGACTCTGGTGACCAGAGACCCTCTTATATCGAAGTCCCCTTTTACATCAGAATCCACAGCATTTTTTACATCAGATTTCCCAATGTGAAGGGGAACTCTGGGGACTCTGGTGTAAGGGGGGCTCTCTGAGAACCCTAATTTAAGGGGGGAACTGTGATATAAGATGTAACGATATTGACTCTGCTGTCGGCTCTGATGTAAAGGAGGACTCAGATGAGAGGGGGGCGCTGTGGAATATGTAGGGGCTCATTCACAAATGCTTTGAATTCTGAAGAGCAATCTGCAAACAGATCGCTCTTCAGAGAGCATTTGAGAAGCGGTGAGGAGTTGTATCACCTCCACACCACCTGCTCTAACCCTTTGAACTCCACAATGCACATGGTTGTGGGCTGCTTACAGAGTAACGCCTTTCACTTGGAATGGGTCATTGGTCAGTGGGTGCTATACCTGCTGAAAGCAACAGGGTATAATTGCAGGTGCGGCACGTGAACATGCCCAGTCGCTGCCTCTACAGCTAAAAAGGTGGTAGCGGTTGAGCGGTGGTAAAAGCATTGCTCAACCGCAGAGTTTTACTGCCCCTAACCACTAGTGTGAACAATTAATTTTTAAAATTTAAAAATGAAGTGTTAATAAAACATTTTTTTACATTTTAAAATGTTTGTTCACATTTATTTATAAGAGTGTGTGTATGTATGTGTTATATATATATATATATATATATATATATATATATATATATATATATATATATATATATATATATATATATATAATATATATAAATTTTATTGGCGTATAACACTCACTTTTTTATCCTGAAAATAGAGGGTAAACTGTGCCTGCGTGTTATACGCAGGGGGCTGTGGAATTTTTTTCCCCTGAAACTTCCCTCTTAAAGTTAGGGTGCGTGTTATACACCTGTGCGTGTTATACGCCGATAAATACGGTGTATATATATATATATATATATATATATATATATATATATATATATATATATATATATATATATACATATATTTTACACACACATGTTTTTGAGCTTTGGGGTGCACATCCTAATGCAATAGGCTGCGCACGCCAGTGGTAACAAGGTTATTATACTTAGCTAGAAAGCTAATTGCCTGACTTTGGATGGCATCTACAGTGCCTACCAAGACATAGTGGGTTGATGCTAGATGTTAACTCCCTCTTACTTAGAGAACAGCTAGCTTATCGCCATCAAAATTTGTCAAAGAAGTTAAATCTCATTTGGCAAAATTGGTTAGATAACCCTAGTCTTGCTCCCCGCAGTTAGTGATGGATAGATCAGTGCCGGCCGAAGACATTGTGCTGCCTGGTACCAAGAATGAAATGCTGCCCCCCCCCCCCCCCAAAAAAAAAAAAAATCACGCCCACCAAAATGCCCCCACATCCATCATTTTATATCATGATAACTAAAGTGGACCTGTCATGGCTCTATAAAAAGGACCTGTTATGGCTCTATTCATGTATATAGGAGTATAAAGAGGACCTGCCATGGCTCTATACATGTATATGGAAGTATAATGAGGACCTGTCATGGCTCTATACATGTACCGTATTTTCCCCGTCTATAAGACGCCCCCATGTACAAGACGCCCCCCACTTTTCCAACCCAAAATTAAGAAATCAATATTTTACACATAGGTAAAACAGAACACATTTTTATTTAGTAATTACCGCAGGTAACTTTAAATACTAGTATATTATGCAGGGGTTGTTCTTCCTGTTTTCTCCACTGTCTATCATACACTCTGCGGAGGCAAGTCCAAACTGTTTCTCTGCAGCTCTATTCCCACGCTCTTTTTTGCATAGCTGGCTACATTTGGTTTGATTTGGCAGAGTAAGACAATCACTTACTTTTATTATTTTCTGACATCTTGGTCCCAGAACACTCCGGTCCCTGTTGCATCTGTGCATCTCCACTTCCAACAGGATCGCATCTGCTCACTCTCCACCTCCACCCCCAGCTTTAGCTGACGTCAGTAACATACGGCTCGTGATTGGAGAAAGCCACTTGACAAGCTATGGGCCGCGACGCACCTTCGCGGATGTCTCCCAGGCTGACCAACCGTGTATAAGACGCTGTTCGATTTACAGGCTATTATTTTAGGAAAAAATAGCGTCTTATCCACGGAAAAATACGGTTTATAGAAATATAAAGAGGACCTGTCATGGCTCTATACATGTATGTAGGAGTATAAAGAGGACCTGTCATGGCTCTATACATGTATGTAGGAGTATAGAGGACCTGTCATGGCTATATACATGTATATAGAAGTATAAAGAGGACCTGCCATGGCTCTATACATGTATATAGGAGTATAAAAGGACCTGTGCGTAGCCGGCGGCCGCGATGTCACCGGCCACACATAGTGGATTGTCACTTGTCACAACGTCACCTGCCACACGTTGCGGATTGTCACTTGCCACAACGTCACCTGCCACACGTTGCAGATTGTCACTTGCTGTGTCCCAGAGTAAAGGCAGGCAGCAGAGAGCTAATGTAATCTCTCTGCTGCCCGCACAGTGGGGGCGGAACTGCAGTGATGCAGGGCGGGCAGTGAGAGATGATGTCATCTCTCTGCTCCCCCGCCCGCTGTTTGGCCAGCAAGCCCGCTCACTTGCTGACTGTCCCGCCCGCTGACTGTTCCTCTGTTCTGCCCGCATGCTCCATTCACCTGGGCCCAACGCCCAGGTGAATGGAGCGCGCGGGGAGCGGAGCGGGCTGGCTGGCGGGCGGGCGTCAATTTGCCTCACAGCGGAGCGGGCGGAACGGGTTAGCGACAATTTGCCTCACAGTGCAGAGTAGGGTTGCCACCTTTTCGTCAAGCCAAACCCGAACACATTAGCAGCACACGCCAATATATATATATTTTTTTGTAGTACATTAAATTCATTACCTCTGTACAAAGCAATGCACAGCTATTTTTTTTATTTAGTATACCCTGTACATATATTTTTGTGATTAAATAAAATTTCTAATCATATGGAGTTAATCACAAGAGTCCCCCTTTATATCAGAGTCAACAGAGTTCTCCTTTAGATCTGAATCTGCAGAGTTCCCCTTTACATCTGAATGCACAGGGTTCTGCAGAAGAGGAGTGCAGAGGGTAAGATGGGGGCAGTATGTACAGGAGAGGAGTGCAGAGGGTATAATGGGGGCAGTATGCATAAGAGAGAAGTGTGGAGGGTATGATGGAGCAGTATGTATAGAAGAGGAGTTGAGAGGGTATGAGGGGGGCGGTTTGTACAGGAGAGGAGTGTGGAGGGTATGATGGGGCGGTATGTACAGGAGAGGAGTTTGGAGGGTATGAGGGGGGCAGTATGTACAGGAGAGGAGTGTGAAGGGTATGATAGGTGCAGTTAGTACAGGAGAGGAGTTCGGAGGGCATGATGGGTGCAGTTAGTACAGTACAGGAGAGGAGTTCGGAGGGTATGATGGGTGCAGTTAGTACAGGGGAGGAGTTCGGAGGGTATGATGGGTGCAGTTAGTACAGGAGAGGAGTTCGGAGGGTATGATGGGTGCAGTTGGTACAGGAGAGGACTTCGGAAGGTATGATGGGTGCAGTTAGTACAGGGGAGGAGTTCGGAGGGTATGATGGGTGCAGTTAGTACAGGAGAGGAGTTTGGAGGGTATGATGGGTGCAGTTGGTACAGGAGAGGACTTCGGAGGGTATGGCGGTGGCAGAATGGGGAGGGATTTCTTGCTGTGTCTATGGGGTGACCAGGGAGTGATGTTGGGAAGATAGGGGAAGGAAAGTGACCATGAAATGATGGGGGGGGGGGGTAGGAAGCAGCTCTGAGTGACGTCTGTATGAAGTGGTCTGGGGGGGTGATGCAAGCTGGGGGGAGTTGTATATAATAAAAAAAAAACTCATCCACTAAAAACATACAACAATAAATCATACAACAGTACTACAGATCTATGTAATCCAGCTCCCAGCACTCTGTATACCCAGATAATGTGAAGGTAATTTATGACCATTCATGTAACCCTGTGGTATCCAGGCTCTGAGTCTGTACAATCAGAGGTGTGAACTCACCACATATATACAGGTTACATGAATGGTTATAAATGACTTCACATTATCTAGTCTGAACAATTGGATTGGAGGATGTTTGCACAGACTTTTCATGCTAAGAAGTGATCTGTCAAATGTGATCGGGCTGCTGCAGACCCCCCCCCCCCCCCCACAACACTCACTATCTCCTCCGATTCTTCTGTCAACTTCTGTTAACCCTTCACTGCATCTCCTGAAGAAAAAACCACCTTGAAAGCAACTACTATCCACCCTAGAAAACTTCTCCCAGAAAAAATCAGCTCACCTCCTCCCTTCCTCTGGCCAGCCCGACAGGAGACAGTGAGCTCCGCCCCCCAGTTCTCACAACACTCCGCACTGGTGATTGGAGGGGGGAGGTTGAGTCGGAGATAACAGGGACCCCGCACTGCACGAGACTGGAGGGAGGGGGAAGAGACAGGAGTTTTTTAAATCCAGAACACACACCGCAGCCGCAGGCACAGTGTATTCTTTACAATGCCGCTGCTGCTGTTTCACAGTGATAGGTGGAGTGGGGGAGAGGAGCGGGCGGAATGGGATGGCGGGCAGGCGGCAATTTGCCGCCCCCCTAAAAGTGCCGCCTGGTACAATGGTACCATCGGGTCCCATGGTAGGGCCGGCCCTGGGATAGATTGTTACACATTTTAACCCACCAAAAGTTTTATTGGTTTTGATTTGCACTTGGGATTTTCTTTTTTCTTATATCCGAAAGTAGAAAAAAAATAGTATTTTTTACTCACCGTAAAATCCTTTTCTCTGAGTCCATGGACCGACACAGCTTCTCTATTGACAGTGGGTATTATCCGTTAATTAGGAGTGACTAGGCAGAAAACTTGTAAAAAGTGTTGCATCACACCTTCTACAGTACCGCCCAGGGGGCGCACCCTCTAGGTATATCCCCTCAGTCTGCATCTCGCAGATCAGTTTGTCAAAAAGCAGTACAAACGTAAAAGGAGGGGTGGGTGCTGTGTCGGTCCATGGACTCAGAGAAAAGGATTTTATGGTGAGTAAAAAATCCTATTTACTCTTTCGTCCATGGACCGACACAGATTCTCTATTGACATAGTGGGACGTCCCAAAGCAGTGTCAGAGAAAAAACGAGGGGTGGTAGCAGCATAAAAATAAACTTCACCCCAAACACAAAACAGCACTCCTCCAGCAAAGGAGTCGCAACTCTAAACAGCCGCCTGCAAAAACTTTGTGGCCGAAAGAAGCATCCGAAGATGCACTTACAACAACTTTGTAGAATTTTGTGAAAGTGTGAGCGGATGACCAAGTCGCCGCTTTACATAATTTGTAAACAGACGCTTAATGTCGGAAAGCCCAAGAGGCACTTATTGCCCTGGTCGAATGCGCCGTGACCGGAAAGTGGGGCGCTTGACCCTTTAAGGCGTAAGCCTGGATTACTATCTGTCGGATCCACCTAGAGATGGTGGCCGACAAGACTGCTTGGCCCTTCTTTGGACCAGCCACCGAAACAAACAGTGAGTCTAACTTCCGGAACAGGGAAGTAGCAGATAGGTATACTCTCAAAGCTCGGACAACGTCCAAGGAATGCAACGCCGACTCCTTAGGATTCGACAGATGAGGACACAAGGATGGAAGTAAAATGTCTTCATTGAGATGAAAAGCCGAAACGACCTTCGGAAGATAGGAAGGCTGCGGCCGCAGCACCACCTTATCCTTGTGGAAAATCAAATAGGGAGCCTTGCAGGACAAGGCTGCCAGCTCAGAGACTTGTCTAACTGACGTAACGTGAAAGTGTCAACAGGGGAATATCTCTAATATTCTCAAACGGTGCCTTCTGAAGCACCGAGAGGACCAGGTTCAAGTCCCACGGAGGTAGCGGGGGACGGACCGGAGGAGCCACATGTCGAAAACCCCCTGCACAAATGTACTCATGAGAGAGTGAGTCACCAGGGGTCGCTGAAAAAGATAGCCAGGGCAGATATCTGTCCCTTAAATCGTACTTAAGGCAAGCCCATGGTCCACCCCATGCTGTAAAAACAGCAGGATTCTGGAAACCAAATAAGTACGTGGATGCCATTTCATTTCCTCACACATGGAGATGTAGGCCTTCCAAGTGCGGTGATAAACCTTCCTAGAGGACGGTTTCCGAGCAGTTCTCATAGTAGAGATTACTGAATCTGATAGGCCCCGGTCTCTCAGTACCTGGCTCTCAATAGCCATGCCGTCAAAGCCAGTGACCGTAAAGCCGGATGGAGTATGGGACCTTGCGATAGCAGGTCCTTCCATAGTGGTAGGCGCCAGGGGACGTCTGCTACCAGACGTACTAGATGGGCGTACCAAGGACGCTGAGGCCAATCTGGAGCGATTAGGATCATTGGAATTCCCTCTGCCTCCACTCTCCACTATGCCTTCCCTCCCTTAAGGGAGGGAAGGCATAGATTAGCCGATACTGACCCCACGATGCCACCAACGCGTCCGTTGCGTCTGCCCATGGGTCCCTTGACCGGGCCACAAACCTCAATACCTTCCGATTGAGTCGGGAAGCCAGAAGATCTACATCTGGCGTGCCCCATCTTTGGCAGAGGAGCTGCAACACCTCCGGGTGTAAGGACCATTCTCCCTGGTCCAGCATTTGGCGACTCAGGTAGTCCGCCTGCCAGTTTTCCACACCCGTAATGTACACGGCCGATAGTGCCGGTACGCTCCTCTCTGCCCACTTCAGGATGCGAGTGACCTCCGATGCTGCAGCTGAGCTTCTTGTTCCTCCTTGATAATTGACATATGCCACTGCTGTGGCGTTGTCTGACTGGATGCCCTTGCAGCCTCTGAGACCATTTGAAGAGGCACAGCCTGATCGCTCCGGATTTCCAGGACATTGATCGGCAGGCGGGATTCCTCTGGCGTCCAGCGACCTTGCGCCGACTGAACACCCCAGACTCCCCCCCAACCTCCGTCGTGATCACTATCCAGTAAACTGGAAGAAATTACTTCCCGGCCAGAAGAGCCGGTGCTGTCAGCCACCATACCAGGGATCTCCTGACTAGGTGGCTCACTCGGATTTGATAATCCAGAGCTGATGGACATCTGTTCCATGTGGACAGAACTTCCTTCTGTAACACTTGAGTGTGGTATTGAGCATATGGGATCGCCTCGAAGGAGAATACCATGAGGCCTAACACTCGCATGCAAAAACGGAGTGACGACCAATTCCTGGAAGTCAGCTGCCGTACTGCAGCCGGAAGGGTCTGCAACTTCTCCACAGGGAGGAATACCTTTGCTTCTGAGCAATCCAGAATCAACCCCAGGTACACTAGGCATTGAGTGGGCACCAATACTGACCTTTGCGTGTTTAGTATCCAACCACAGTCTCGAAGAGTCTGACAGGTAATGGACACGCTTACCTCTAATTCGGAGCTTGAAGGGGCCTTCAGAAGAAGGTCGTCCAAGTAGCCCACGATAGCGATACCCCGCTGTCTTAGAAGTGCGAGAATCGGAGCGAGCACCTTGGTGAACGTCCTGGGTGCTGAGGCAAGGCCAAATGGGAGGGCCACAAACTGATAGTGGTTTTTCCCGATTGCAAATCGCAGAAACCTCTGGTGTCTGGAGTATATGGGGACATGCAGGTATGCGTCCTTGATGTCCAAGGAGGCCAGAAAGTCCCCCGGATGGAGATTACTTCGCAAACCCACCTGTCGGAGACTAGAGCTGTCCACTGAGTCGCGAATTTGCAAAGACGTCCCCCCACCCGAGAGCTGGGTGGGGGCGGACCTTCATGCGGACGCAGATTTGTCCGCAGGCTTGTTGGGTTTGCGGGACCAAGGACGCTTTTGTCCTTGGGCAGGCGCCTTGTCGGCCTGGGGGTCTTTTCCTTGTCGCCCTAGGGGGACGAAAAAAATGCTTGCGTGCAGTAAAGGAGGGCCCTTGCCCTTGGCGTGGCCCCTACCCTTGCTAGTTTGAGGAAGCAAAGTGCTTTTACCTCCTGTGGCATCCTTGATGATGTCATCCAGAGAGGCCCCAAAAAGTCTGTCGCCCTTAAAAGGCAGATCCAACAGGGCTTTCTTGGAGGTCTGGTCCGCAGACCAGCCCTTTAGCCAGATCAGGCGGCATATTGCTACTGCATAAACCGAAGCTTTTGACAGCAGGGGAATAGTATCCATGTCTGACTCGCAGACAAACCTAAGGCCCTGGACCAACTGGTCGGCCAATGTCATCTCATCAGGAGGAGCATCTCGCTCCTTAATACCTGGAGTAGCAATCTTGCCCATTCAGTAAGTGTCTGAGACACTAGGGCCCCCCGCCAATGCCGGGCGTACTGCCGAGCCTACCACTGAGTATAGGTAACGAGCGAGTGCTTCAGCCTTTTTATCCACAGGGTCCTTGAAAACAGGAGCCCCTTCTACTGGAAGGTCAGATACCAAAGCCGTCTCGCGTACTGACCTGGACTTGGAGTCATCCTCACTGTCCGGTCACGGTCTGCAGTCTCTGATGCGTAAGAATCTGGGCCATGAGCCGTAGCTGGACCTGGTTCTGCATCAGAATTATCCCCAGAAGCTTGCAGGGGATGGGGGCGTTTACTACCCCCTGTATTCCCGTGTGCTGCTTCCACCCTGGCAGCAAACTCCTCTAGGATTGCCGTCATAGCATTCATAGACACCTCAGGGGCACCAGCTGCTAATCTGGTGTTTCAGGGGAGAAGACATCTGGCTCAGATGCCATGCTGACCACGCGCTGACACCCACAGGGCTCCAGGCAAGATATCAATAGGCCACCCTCCTGTTCTGCAGAGATGCTGGGTCACCCAGAGGACTCACCACCCTTGGATCGGTACCGCTATGCTGCCGTGCTGCGCCTGTGATGCTGTCCCACCGCTGCTTTGTCAGTCTGCTTCTTTTATCAGTGCTTCCTGTGTGAATTTCTCGCGCCAGTGTAATGCACCCTAGAGGCCGGAGACTCTCGCAAAATGGCCGCCAAACGTCTGCATGGAAGATAATGTGGGCTCTAAGAAAATGGCCGCCGAGCCGAAGCTAGAGGCCAAAGCAGCCGTAGACCACAAAAAGATGGCCGCCGGACGGCTATATATACATACAGCGTGCATCATTAGAAACCTGGCCGCCGATCAGTCGATAGAGGCCAGTGGGTGTGGAACTACAAGAAAATGGTGCCGAAATCACAGGAAGATGGCCGCCGGGCAGTCACTAGAGGCTGAAACCGGCATGGACCACTGCAAAATGGCCGCCGACAGCATGGAGGAGGAAGCACATACAGGTAAGCAGAAATTAAATTTCTTTTAAATGTTAGTTACAACCAGCCCTGCTCCAGTGGAACCCCTTAGGTGACCCCCAGCACCCAGCAAACTTTAGCTAGAAGCCCAGGGAGGAGGGAAAGGCAGGGAGAGAGGGAAGAAAGGGGCCACAACCACTTACTTGGTCTTTCCAGGAATGTCCAGCCAAATCACCCAGCCGAGGCAGGGGAGTTTACTTATCTATCATGCTGGAAGACATTCCAAACAGATCATAGTCCGCGCACGGAAGGTGACTGTTGGCCAGGCATGCTGTGATTAGACCCAAGGGGACGATCATATGTATGCCCTGGAGTGCGACGCTCACCGGCCAGGCTGCTGCGACTCGGCCGCAAGGTCAGCCGAAGCTGAGCGGTCCGATGCAGGCCCTGGAGCGTAGGCTCACCGGCCACCCGTGGAGCGATGGGCATGTTGTGGAAAACCCAGCGCATAGCTAGGGTCAGCACACGCTCGATGGCTGAAACTGGGGAGACTACAAGGATCGAAGATCCAGCCTGTCACCCAGTCGGCAATTGATCGAACATCGTAGGAAACAAAAAAATTTAGCAAAAAAATATATTTTTCCCCCGGACCAATGGGCCCGAAGGGAGCCATGTCCTACTCCTTGCTAGACAAAAAAAAACTGATCTGCGAGATGCAGACTGAGGGGATATACCCAGAGGGTGCGCCCCCTGGGCGGTACTGTAGAAGGTGTGATGCAACACTTTTTACAAGTTTTCTGCCTAGTCACTCCTAATTAACGGATAATACCCACTATGTCAATAGAGAAGCTGTGTCGGTCCATGGACGAAAGAGTAAAATTGTTAACCTGTATAAAATGTTCATCAACAAGCTCTGGTTTGTTTTGTTTATGTGTTTTCTTTTTGTTTAAAAAAAAAAAAAGAATCTCCCATATGAGCTGAATATAATATGACTACTTTTGTGGCTTTTGTACACTGTAGGTGCTCATGTGTTTGTTTTTTTTATATTTTTCTCTTTGACTGTACAGTCACTGTATGACATTATTAATAAAAAACAGTTTGGATTTGAAAAAATAAAAGATTATTATGTGAAGTTGTATGTCTTCCAGAGCTTCATTACTTACTAAGACCAAAAATTGCCGCTCCAGGCAGATTACGTTTTAGAAAGATGTTTCTCTCTGAGACCAAGGGTGCCGGCAATGCACATAGCAATGAAAACAAAAATGGTGAGGACAGCCGCACTCCAATCCAACGTATGTTTATTGAAGAAAGACAGGCACTACAAAAACCAGCATAAACCAGGACAGCCAACGCGTTTCACACTTGTTCAGTGTTTACTCATAGCTTGAGTAAACACTGAACAAGTGTGAAACGCGTCAGCTGTCCTGGTTTATGCTGGTTTTTGTAGTGCCTGTCTTTCTTCAATAAACATACGTTGGATTGGAGTGCGGCTGTCCTCACCATTTTTGTTTTCTTCATTACTTACTGGTGATGACTGAAATCCTTTAAATACATTGAGGGGGTGAATTAGGTTGAGGAGGACAGGATTTTCAATATAAATCTATGATCAAGAACATGGGGACATGACCTTAAACTGCAGGAGGAAAGTTCAAAACTAATCTTAGAAAGTATTATTTTACCAAAAGAATAGCTGATGCTTGGGATAGACTTCCAGCCGAGGTAGTGAGTCAGCCAACAGTAAGTGGATTCAGACATGCTTGGGACCAACAGAGATCTACACTCTACACTTAGGGTACTTTCACACTGAAGCGCTGGGTACGTCGGCGGTAAAGTGATGCTATTTTTAGCGGCACTTTACCGTAGTTTTTGCCACGATTTTCGGCCGCTAGCAGGGTGGTTTTAATCCCCGCTAGCAGCCGAAAAAGGGTTAAACCTGACCGCAAAAACGCCGCTTTGCAGGTGGTTTGGTGGCGCTGCCCCATTGATTTCAATGGGCATGGGCGCTGTAGTGCTCCTACAGCACCTCAAAGATGCGGCTGGCGGGACTTTTTTTACCGTCCTGCCAGCGCAACGCTCCAGTGTGAAAGCCCTCCGGCTTTCACACTGGATATAAAGGAGCGGCTCTTTCAGGGCGCATTGCAGGCGCTATTTTTAGCGCAATAGCGCCTGTAAAGCTCCTCAGTGTGAAAGCAGCCTCAGACGGAAAAAAAAGGGGAAAAAACCCGCAAAACAAATATATATATATATATATATATAAAATGGGACCAACTTGATGGACCACTTGGTCTTTTTCCTGCTGTCACTCTTCTGAGAACATTGTGGTGGACTGCACAATTAGAATACATATGCTGTAATCCAACTGTAGGATCCGCATCAAATGGCAGGGATCTTACTATAATGGCCCAAGCACATGATAAGAATACAATACAATATAAGCAATGCTATCTTAAGGATCTTCAATATACAGTAAAAACAATGGTGAACAGCGGTGCTAGATAGAAGTGATAACATAAGATTGTATGACAACTGGAAAAACTTATGGTGGAACATGTAACATGTTCCCAATGTTGCAGCCACTGCCCAATCCCCCCCCCCCTTCCCTATGAATGTTCCCTACTTTTTGTAATCTATGTATGTTGTGTAACCTTATCAATGTGCCAAACACACATTTGATATTTGCATATTTTTACTTTTAAAAATCTTTTTCTAATAAAAAAATATATATTTTTATAAAAATTGTTCTCTTTGTTTGCCCTTAAAAGTCCCACTGTACCGGGGGGTACTTATGCCCTTTTGGGTTTATTCCCCCTTCCCTATGACAGCAGTACGGTGAGAAGTTCCCTATACAAGCTGTCACTTTTTGAAATCAGCGTGGCTGTGCGGGGCTCCGCCCACATGGCAGTGTCATTCATCCACACAGCTCTATGTGTGAATGAACTACAATCCCCGATACCCTTTGTGGCTGTCGGCTTGTATTTCGGGATGTACGGGTACACAGATACACTGACAGATCTGCAGGAAACCCACATGGCACCAGCAATCTGCTGATCATTGGTGCAATGCTTTACAGGCTCAAATAAATAAATGCATTTTTTTTTTTACATACATAAAATTTGCTTTTTTTATTTAAAGTGAACTTATCGTTTTTAAATGTTTCCAAACATTGCTGTGTTTCCATTAGTTCAAGTAACAAACCACAAATGTTTTGACCTTTTTTCCTTGTTTGCATTTGCTTATTTACCTGCTTCTTGCTTTCTCAGTTTCTACAAAAGCACGGAAATGATGCAGCCAAAGCAATATATGAGGCATATGTCCCTGTGTATTTTTACAGACCCACACATCTAGACTGCCAGTAAGTAAACTGATCCTGTGACTTTATGAATGTCCCATCTGCTGTCAAGCAGAACATTCACAATATCTTATCTACTTATTTCCTTATCTTACTACTTGTTCTCTAGGCTTCTATTACTCTTTTGGTTTTCCTGTTATAATTCGAATGTTACATTATTGTTAATGTTTTTCTCATATGTTAACTTTTCCTTGTTTACAGCGTGTTGCGAGAGCAGTGGATACGAGCTAAATATGAACGTAAAGAATTCATGAAAAAGGAAAGTTTAGATGGCCTTCCCAAAGGTAAGAAGGCATGGGGGGGAGTGGAGTTGGATAAACCGCAAATACACAAAGATGCTAAAATTTATTGTGATTTTAAATAACCTTATGTACTTCTCCTGGAAGGTGTGATGATGAAAATATCAATAGCAAAACCTAAGAATGATATTTCAGAAATGCCATGAATTGAACATGGCATAGGATAATTGTATTTTTATTTTACTCTCATGTTTATCTAATTTTAATTATTTTTTTTGCATAATAAAATGTTATTGAAATATGTGGCACTATGACAGTAATAATAACACTAGCTAACATTTAAATGGGTAAGATATAGCCTCCACAAATTAATAGTGACAACATACAATCTTATCCCTCAACAATTGCATAACACAAAGTTGAATAGTTGTACAATGACAAAGTGTTTACTATCAAGGCCATCTTTTCCCAATTAAAGGAAATCCAAAAAAAAAAAAAAAGGGGGAAAAACAAAAAGGGAGCTGGCGTCCGACAGGGGGGTTCGACCAGGGATACCTTCCGAAAAAACAGATATCTGTTATTCCATGGCATTTGACTGTGAAGGTCAACCAGACATGACTTTTGAACACGAGATACCAGTATCTATCTCATAAAAGGCAATAGCAGGGAAGAATAAAAAAACTCCACCCATGGGGTCCATACTTCCCTAAACTTGGGGTAGTTTTTGTTAGCTATAGCTACCATCTCCTCCATACGAATAGTATAGTTCACTTCCACTACCCATTCCCGTATTGTAGGGATTTCCAATATCTGGGGATCAGAGCTCTACCTGCCATCAGCAAGAATATAAATATTCAATATTAATAGATTTAATTGATCCCGGGATCATGGAAAGAAGGGCGACCTTTGGGGACTCTGACCATATCTTGCCTGTAATTAAATATTTATTACATATTATAGGACCAGCCACCTACAATATATTTTGTATGCCTTATTCAGTTATATAACATCTCACTGCACTTTATATGGGTAGGCAGACATCTATTCTTATTTAATCATGTAGGGAATTCTTAACTGATCTCGATGAGAATCACCTGACAATACAATAAAGCCCATGCCCTTTCACTATCTCCTTTCCTCTTTTTTCTAAGAAAAATAAAAGTTTGCCAGTAGTACACGTTCTATATTTAAGTGTTTATGTGAATGTAGGCCTGGAGAGTCAAGAACCAATGCATGGAGGAATATGTTACTCACTCCAGGTGACATCACTGAGCCAATTGTTGCTTTACACAGGAAGTCGGAAGCTCTGTGTAAGCTATGGCTCTACCAATCTGTAACTTACTTTCTTCAGCTCCTGGGAGCCTAATGAAGTGCTGGGGGAGTAAAATTTTTAGAAATATATACGTCTGTGGAGGTTTATGTTATAGTGAACCTGTTGCTTTGCTCTGCATGGGTACATCACAGATTTATTTTAAAATTAACCTGTCAAAACACAATTGAAGCCATGAAAAAAATGCAAAGCACAGGTTACCTTAAGGGTATATGCAAATCTTTCCTTTTGCTCACTTTCCTGTTTCTGTCTGTATTTGCGGCGCACACCTGCGTAGCTGGGAATTCAGGATGCATGCAGCCACTGCGTCACAGTTAACATGAATCGGACTGTCTGCACATGAATGCAAGGAACATCTGTGCATCCCTATGTGAGCAAACACAGCCCTGGCATAGGTGTACGCGTTAATAAGCCAATGTGAACGAGGCCTTTTGTGATGAACAAGTTGACAAGTCCACAAGATGGATTTTTATATGAGTTTAAAATATAAATATAAATTCAGCTCCATGTATTTCTAATTCTATACAAAGAACTTTCCTCTCGTTCACTTATTCATCTGGAGGATTCATTAAAGGTTGTTCACAGTTTGAACGTCCTGATCATTCGTCTTATATACCCCCTTGACTGCGCCTGCCATACCGCTGCTTCACATGTGACTTGGCAAATCTGCGCATACATTTCTGAATCCCTTTAGGTCTGTCCTCACACACAAGTGCTCAGGCACACAATAGTGTGCTCAGTGATTGGTCAGTCATGTCTAGAATTACAGATTTTTATACCTTTCTCTATTGGTGGCCTGGTATGTCCTGATCTTTGCTGGCACAAAGTCAATGGGGTCAATTTACTAAAGGCAAATAGGCTGTTCACTTTGCAATGGAATTATCCCCAGATCTGAGTTTGTATGGTGAAATTTAACTTTGCAAACAATAACTTTGCTTGATTATGATCGAATAATGGAAGTTAGCAGATCTTCCCCTCATTCACTAAAGTCTGGGGAAACTTCCCTTACAAAGTAAACAATGGAGTGGATTCAGAGGTGTAGCTTGAAGCTTGTGGGCCCCGATGCAAAAGTTGACCTGAGCCCCCCTCCACTACCACTTTCACTGTGTGTGCAGATACACCCATCACACGCCAAGATACTCAAAGTGGCTTAAGAGTTTTGAGTACCCAGAGTTCCTCCTTACATCAGTGGACAGGGATCACCGCTGGAGTATCAGAGGACAGGGATCACCGCTGGAGTATCAGAGGACAGGGATCACCGCTGGAGTATCAGAGGACAGGGATCACCGCTGGAGTATCAGAGGACAGGGATCACCGCTGGAGTATCAGAGGACAGGGATCACCGCTGGAGTATCAGAGGACAGGGATCACCGCTGGAGTATCAGAGGACAGGGATCACCGCTGGAGTATCAGAGGACAGGGATCACCGCTGGAGTATCAGAGGACAGGGATCACCGCTGGAGTATCAGAGGACAGGGATCACCGCTGGAGTATCAGAGGACAGGGATCACCGCTGGAGTATCAGAGGAGAGGGACCCCTGGCAGGTCACTTGGTAGAGCTCCTTTCCCATTCCAGCTCTGTATACAGCTCCTCCACCCCCACACTACACAGGGCTGAAATCACATTCCTTTACACACAGTCTGTCAGAATTCACAGGCTGTATCTGGCTTTTATGTTGCCATTCTGACCTGTGAAATTCTCTGGTCGGAACGGCGGTGTAGTTGCAGTAGGCAGACACACCCTGTGCAGATTGTGGCTGACTGGCTGTGTTGAAAAGGAATGTGGTTTTAGCCCTATGGAGGAGGAACAGTATAGAGTGCTGTAATGGGAAAGGAGCTCATCAACTGGTAAACTATCCAGGGTGGAGGGTGTGGTCAGGGGGCTTTGGGGGGCGCAACTTAGATCTGGGGGGGGCAAGGCCATGTGACACAAAATCTGGAACCTGCAGCCCCTCAGGAGGTGTCAAGGGATTTGTTTTAGCAATTTCTGAAGGTTTCCCTGTTAGTGTTGGCAGGTGTTGGGGGAAGGTCACCTCCCGGAGGTGTGTGTCTTTTCCCCAGTTTTCAGGGAAGTGGGGTAAGCAGACATCCCTGGGTGGGAAGGGGGGTTAAAGAGAATCCCAGCCAGTGACTAGCAGACACTGAGCGGTGTCTTACCTCACCAGTGACATCAGTCCCATTGTGGCTACAGGACGTCACTCTCCTCCTATTAACTCTCTGAGCTCGGTTACCATTCCATGCTCACAGCACAAACACTCCCCCATCCTGGGCTGTTCTCACCCTGTGCTCCTCTCCTTTCAGGAAATGGCTCACAGCTTCTCCCCAGCCAATGAGAACAGAGGGGTGTGGACTGTGGAAGGCAAAGCAGAAGCAAAGTACTGGAGCGTGGCTGTCTGGCTCTAGGGCAGATCAGAGCTGGACTTTGTGGAAGATATGATAATATGACAGGGAGGCTGCAGGGGCCCCCTGGAGCTAGGGGTGGGGTTGCGATTGTGACCCCTGAAACCCCTTATGCTACGCCCATGGGTGGATTTACTAAAATTGGAGCACTCAGCATCTGGTGCAGCTGTGTATGGTAGCCAATCAGCTTCTAACTTCAGCTTGTTCATTTAACCTTTGACAATAAAACCTGGAAACTGATTTGTTTCTATGCAGAGCTGCGCCAGACTTTGCACTGTCCAGTTTTGGAAATCCCCCCTCCCCCATTTGCCTGTAGTAAATCAACCCCTCTGTAACCACTTCTTTTTGTTGGGTTTAAGTTTCAACTTGTTGAATTGACCCTCTGGCTTGTCTTGACTATTCACCCATTCATGTGCACTCTCCTGGCTAGACTTTCAGCTTGAACTTGACTGTACTACAGGTACTGCTTGATTTCCCTGGTTCTGAACTTTACATGTGTTGACTGTCCTTCCATAGCACCTGTTGTCTTTTAAGGCCCCTTTCACACGGACGGATAGAATGGTGCTTTTAGCTGCGGATTTTCTCGTTTTCTACCGCAGCTAAAAGCACACAATGCTTTCCTATGGCCCCATTCACACACAGCGTTTAGCTGCGATTTCGTTACATGCGGTTCGGTGCGAATAGAAAAAATAGAATTGAATGCGTCCAGGTGCGATGTAGCGCAGCTATCTGCACATAACTGCAGGTAATCGCAGTGCACTGTGTCAGCTGCGGATAACAGCGTGAACAAAAGAAAAAAACAGGAAGCACATCAAAATAAAAATGGTTGCTATGGGGATGACAATAATGGCCAAACGCAGCCGCATGTAAACGCACATAAACGCAGCTAAAAGCAGTGTACAAATGCAGCTGATCGCTGTGCCTGGGGTCTTGAATTTCAAAAGAAAGAAACATGCTTTTAACTGCGGCAGAACAGCCGCCCGTGTGAAAGGGGCCTAACAATTCAATTTGATAATCCAGCACACAAGAACTTTGGGTTAGCCTAGCATAAAATATACAAATAAGTCTTCCCCAAATACTGACTGCTATAGGTGAAGATCATTGTAGCCATGGCCACCTAAAACAGTGGTCAACCTTAGGATCATCCGATTGCTCCGACATCCTCTGCTTATATTCATTTTTCATCTTATGCTCGGTTTGAAATGTCCATGTCCATGTTTGTGTTTGTGTCCATGTCCATGTTTGTGACAAAGTGTTTTTTGTTTTTTTTTCTGTGACAGTGTTTTTTAACCACTTCAGCCCCGGACCATTTTGCTGGTCAATGACCGGGCCACTTTTTGCGATTCGGCACTGCATCGCTTTAACTGACAATTGCGCAGTTGTGCGACGTTGCTTCCAAAAAAATTGACGTCCTTCTTTTCCCACAAATAGAGCTGTCTTTTGGTGGTATTAGATCACCTCTGTGGTTTTTATTTTTTGCGCTAAAAACAAAAATAGAGCGACAATTTTGAAAAAAAATGCAATATTTTTTACTTTTTGCTATAATAAATATCCCCAAAAAATATATAAAATTTTTTTTTTCTTCCTCAGTTTAGGCCGATACATATTCTTCTACATATTTTTGGTAAAAAAAAAAAAAAAGTCGCAATAAGCGTTTATTGATTGGTTTGTGCAAAAGTTATAGCATCCACAAAATAGGGGAAAGTTTTATAGCATTTCTATTATTAATATTATTTTTTTGCTAGTAATGGCAGCGATCAGCAATTTTTATCGTGGCTGCACCATTATGGCGGACACATCGGACACTTTTGGCACATTTTTGGGACCATTGTAGTTTTTAACAGCGAACAGTGCTATAAAAATGCACTGATTACTGTGAAAATGGCGCTGTAGGGGTTAAGTGTTCCCTATTGAGGGTTTCTTACTGTAGGGGGGATGGGCTGTGTGTCACATGACACTGATCTTCGCTTCGAGTACACCTATACCTCCGTGAGACGATCGCGGGGATCCCCGTGGCGTTCGAGTCCGCGGGACCCGCGGTCCGACTCGCAGGAAAGGCGGCAGGGTCGCGAGCGCGCCGCCGGAACGCACGCGACCATAAGGCAGGCATTTAAAGGGGACGTACAGGTACGTGATTATGCCTGTCCGTGCCATTCTGCCGACGTAAATCTACATGGGTCGGTCCTTAAGTGGTTAAGCATGGCACATGTAAATGCTGGAACTGGATATTAACAGTATGATGGTTTGTGTCTCTTGCAGTGGAATGTTATCAACCTAAAATAGTTTAACAAACTGACACTTGATGTTAACAGAACTATTATGTTTCCTTGCAGGAGTGAAGGAGGGGACCTTATTGAAGCGAGGACGAGATAACGGGCAGTATTTAGCAAGAAGATTTGTCCTTACATTGCTAGATGGCACTTTAAAATACTTCATAAAAGCAGATGTGAGCAACTTTTAAACATCAGAAAAAGGACTACAATAGTAATGTTTTAGCTAGTGTCTTTTAAAATGGACACTTAATGTGGTTATGAACATCAGACAATTATTCACTGATTTACTGTACCAATGAAAATAAATGCCTAGTTAAAAATCTCCAATTTAGTTATTGCAGTACATTGTCAACAGCATCATTTCTCTCAATACCCACCCATTTGTAATGTCAACATTACTCTAATCATCATGGTCACTAGCTTTAGGGCCGGTGCCACCATAAGGCAGTTTGGCAATGTATGTACTAGGGGACGCATTGGGAAAAGGGGGGGACTTGTGCTAGCAGGGGGAGAGGATATGAAATCTGACCACCAACCCCCAGCACAAGTCATCTCTTCTCCCAAAACACCCCCTAGGACATACAGTATGCTCTTATGCCCCCCCTCCCCCAAAATCAAAGAGATGCTGGCCACTTCATAGGGAACAAACTGGCATTTAGGAACCTGGGCACCCCGATAGAGATGCTGGGCAATCGCCCCAGGTGCCCACATTAGTGCCCCCCTGCTGGGCAAGTTAGTAAAGGCAGGTTGCCAAAGTTTTTTGGGCATTGGGCTCCAGGACTCCAGACCACGAATCACACAGGAACACATTGTGCGTTCCTGTGTGATTTGCATGAGTTCCAGGTGCAGTGCAATTTCAGCCCATTCGCTTGAATGGGCTGAAATTGTGTCAGACTGACTGCACCAGTAGTTATAAAATTCACAGGAACTGGATCACATGGTACTACCATACCTCCCAACTGGCACGGATTGTGCGGGTTTTACCCGCAGAGGCTCCTCCTTCCCGCACTCCCCCGAGACTATCATGTTTCCCGCACAGCAGGAAACATGAACAGAAGAAGAGGAGCAGCAGCAGCAGGTAAGAGCCCCCCCGCGATCGGCGGACTAGTATGGCCCCCCCCCGCTCAACAATTTTTTTTATTCGGAATGTCCCGCGATGGGACTTTACAAAGTTGGGAGGTATGGGTACTACTGTACCATGCAATCTGCTGCAGGCAAACGCATTACATTTGCAACTTGTGTTTGGGGTGTCATTGACATTGACACCCACTGCAGATCGCAACTGCAGTGCGTTTTGAACTTGCGATGCAGGAAGTGCACACGGAACACAGGTTTCCCACACTGCGTGCTGGTGTGAACTGGCCCTGGATTTGCAGTCTTTTGTTCTTTTGGAAGGGGGATTTGGGTGGGAGGATTTATGATGGAACTGGGCAACGAACTTGTGCTGGCGTGGGGGATTGGGGGAAAAGAGGATTTGTGCAGGAAGGAGATTTGGGGGTGGTGTATTTGTGCTTGGATGAGGATTTGTGTTGGGAGGGGGTATTTAGGGGGTGGAAGAAGATTTGTGCTGGGAAGAGGGGTTTAGGGGAGAAAATTTGTGCTAGAAATAGGAAAAAGATGTACACTGGGAGGAAGATCTGTGCTAGAATAAGGATTGGGGGGGGGATTTGTTTTGCTGGGAGGGATTTGTTGTGCTGGTAAGGGGGATTTGGGGAAAAGAGAATTTGTGCTGGGGGGGGGGGGGATTTGGAGAGGGGGTATTGGGTGGGAGAGGATTTGTACTGGAATGGGGGGTTGTGCTGGGAGAGAGGATTTGGGGGGTGGAAGAGGACTTATTATGAGATGGGTATTGGAGGGAAAGAGAATTTGTGCTGGGAGGGGATGAGGATTGGTGTTGGGAAGGGGAATTGAGAGGTGTGAGGATAAGTGCTAGGATGAGGAATAAGGTGAGTTGGGATTTTTGCTGAAAAGGTGAAGTTGGGGGGGGGGGGGCAGGATTGTGTACTCTCCTTACCACTACACTCTGTGTTACACACTCCTGTCCCCTGCATTCTGTGCATTACACACTCCTGTCCCCTACATTCTGTTGATAAATGTAAAGTTATGCACTTGGGGGCTAAGAATATGATATATACATACTAGGGGGGAGTACAACTGGGGGGATCCATAGTGGAGAAGGATCTAGGGGTTTTGGTAGATCATAAGCTCAATAATAGCATGCAATGCCAAGCTGCAGTTTCCAAAGCGAGCAAAGTCCTTTCTTGTATTAAATTGGAGGTCCACCCTGAAAAAATCTTCACACTAAAAATTCGAAAATAAATAAATAAAATTAATAGAAAAAAAAATTTATACTCACCCTAAATGCCTGTTGCTATGCGGAAGTCCCCTAATCTGCCGCTAATGTTCCTCTTCTTCTGCGGTGGCTCTCCTTCCGCTTCCTCTTCTTGAATGGGCCGCGCTGCCTTCTGGGAACTGTGTGTATCCCAGGAGGCAAGCCGCCCATTCACAAAGCGCCGTGCGAGTGGCGCATGCGCAGTAGGAAACGGGCAGTGAAGCCTTACGGCTTCACAGCCTGTTTCCCCTACTCAGAATGGAGGAGCTGGGAGCCTGCCAGCAGCGATCGATCGCCGCGGCAGGACCGACATCGCGGGAGAGTAGGACAGGTAAGTGTCCTTTTTAAAAGTCAGCAGCTACACTGTTAGTAGCTGCTGACTTTTTTTTTTTTCCTGCACCACCGCTTTAAGAGAGGTATGGACTCAGAGAGAGAGAGATATAATTTTGCCCCTGTTCAAATCATTAGTAAGACCTCATCTGGAATATGCAGTTCAGTTTTGGGCACCAGTTCTCAAAAAGGATATCGGTGAGATTAGATTAGAGGATTATATATAGATTAGAGGAACTGAATTTATTCACTCTTGAGAAGAGGAGAATAAGGGGGGATATGATTAACATGTACAAATATATAAGGGGTCCATATAGTGAACTTGGTGTTGAGTTATTTACTTTACGGTCAACACAAAAGACAAGGGGGCACTCTTTACGTCTAGAGGAAAAAAGATTTAATCTCCAAATACGGAAAGGTTTCTTCACAGTAAGAGCTGTGAAAATGTGGAACAGACTCCCTCCAGAGGTGGTTCTGGCCAGCTCAGTAGATTGCTTTAATAAAGGCCTGGATACTTTCCTAAATGTACATAATATAACTGAGTACTAACATTTATAGGTAAAGTTGATCCAGGGTAAATCGGATTGCCTCTCGGGGGATCAGGAAGGAATTTTTTCCCCTGCTGTAGCAAATTGGATCATGCTCTGCTGGTTTTTTCTGCCTTCCTCTGGATCAACTGTTGGTATAGAATTGGGTATATGGGATTGCACGATATTTTTTTTTTAATTTTTTATGGTTGAACTGTTCTGTATATTACACACTCCTGTCCCCTACATTCTGTACATTACACACTCCTGTCCCCTACATTCTGTGCATTACACACTCCTGTCCCCTACATTCTGTGCATTACACACTCCTATCCCATGCATTCTGTGCATTGCACACTCCTGTCCCCTGCATTCTGTGCATAACACTCCTGTTCTCTGCATTCTGTGCATTACACACTCCTGTCCTCTGCATTCTGTGCATTACACCCCTGTCCCCTGCATTCTGTGCATTACACTCCTGTCCCCTGCATTCTGCACATTAGACTCTTGGCCATTGCATTCTGTGCATTACACGCCTGTTTCCTGCATTCCGTGCATTATACCCGTCTCCTGCATTCTGTGCATTACATTCCTGTCTCCTGCATTCTGTGTTGGGAGGTATGCATTCTCCAAAGCTGCGCCCTCTCTTCTACCGGGCACAGCATGGAAGTTTTAGTTTACCTTGCCTGTCAGTTGTCCCGTAGCCTGTGAGGGGAAGGGGGGAATGCATAACTCTGAAAATTAGGTTTGTTGATGGACTTTATAGGCATAACACAGATTAGTAAAAATATAGATTTATTTAATTACAAAAGCATAAAGAACAAATTCTATTTAAAATCATTGGCTATTCACAAATGTGCCTAGAAGCAAAACACACCACCTATATAGGTGTCCATTTATGAAGCAGTGAAATATGTTCACTGCTTCATTCTCCGGCATTCTCAGTGGAGATCTCTCTCCTCTGTGTGCCTGTTTATGAAGCTTTGTAGATCGCTTCACCTTTGAAGGAGTGAAGCGATCTACAAATGCTTCCAACTGTGGAGAACGGCCCCTGATACTGGAATCTCGTGAGACTTTACGAGATTACAGTACCAGAAATTCACTGAAATACAGATGTCAGTTTATTAATCAGTGATAAATTATCACTGCTCAGTACACTGGCAGACGGCGTGGTTAATGTTAATAAATGAGTCCCCCTACATAATATATACATGTATACACACACACATATATATATATATATATATATATATATATATATATATATATATATATACACACACACACACACACACACACACACACACACACACACACACACACACACACACACACACACACACACACACACACACACACACACAGTATATACAGTCATGGCCGAAATTGTTGGCACCCCAGAAATTTTTCCAGAAAATCAAGTATTTCTCACAGAAAAGTATTGCAGTAACAAATGTTTTGCTATACACATGTTTATTCCCTTTTGTGTGTATTGGAACAAAACAAAAAAAGGGAGGAAAAAAAGAAAATTGGACATAATGTCACACAAAACTCCAAAAATGGGCTGGTCAAAATTCTTGGCACCCTTTCAAAATTGTAGATAAATAAGATTGTTTCAAGCATGTGATGCTCCTTTAGAGCCCATTCACACAGGGGCGTCTTTGGATCCGACTCCAAATCGCCCCTAGTCGCCTCAGGTCGCGCTGGCTGAAGAAATCAATGTAAGTTAATGGAGCCGTCCTTATGCACACTACTGCAGTCGCTCCGACTTCAAAAAAGGTCCCTGTACTACTTCAATCCGACTCCTAGGCGACCTGTAACCATTCATTTCAATGGGAGTCGCCTCTCACTGTCTTAATAAGAGCGACTCTCCAGGAAGATAACATACATTTCTCCTGCAAAACTCTCTCGACCCCCTCCCTCCCACAGAGCTGATTCTTGTTTGATTGGCCACTGGAATGTCTCCTGTCCTGCAGGCAACTTGGAGTTGCCTTGTAAGTAGCTCCAGGTCGCGCTGTGATTCATACTCAGGTCGTGTCTGAGTTGCCTCATAAAATCGCGCTGGAAGTCGTGTTGCCCCTGTGTGAATGGGCTCTTAAACTCACCCGGGGCAAGTAACAGGTGTGGGCAATATAAAAATCACACCAGAAAGCAGATAAAAAGGAGAGAAGTTCACTCAAGCCCTGTACACACGATAGGTTTAACCGATGAAAACAGTCCGATGGACTTTTTTCATCGGACAAACCGATCGTGTATGGGCCCCATCAGTCTTTTTTCCATCGGTGTTTAAAAATAGAACATGTTTTAAATGTATCCGATGGTTAAAAAACCGATAGCAAATTACTATCGTCTGTGGGGAACTTCATCGGATAAAAAACCCACGCATGCTCAGAATCAAGTCGACGCATGCTCAGAAGCATTAAACTTAATTTTTCTCGGCTCATCGGAGTGTTTTACGTCCCCGCGTTTGGAACGGTCGGTTTTTTGACTGATGGTGTGTAGGCAAGACTGATGAAAGTCAGCTTCATCGGTTTTCCAATGGAAAAATCCATCGGTTAAAAAACCATAGGAAATCCGATCGTGTGTACAGGGCTTGAGTCTTTGCAATGTGTGTCTGTGTGTGCCACACTAAGCATGGACAACAGAAAATAGGATTTTTATAACAGCTTACCTGTAAAATCCTTTTCTTGGAGTACATCACGGGACACAGAGCGGCATAGTCATTACTATGTGGGTTATATAGTTTACCTTCAGGTGCTGGCACTGGCAACTTCCAAACCGGAAGTACCCTCCCCTATATAAGCCCCTCCCATCCGGGAGCACCTCAGTTTTGTAGCAAAGCAATAAGTGTCCCCAAAAGAGGGGTGGGAGCTCTGTGTCCCGTGATGTACTCCAAGAAAAGAATTTTACAGGTAAGCTGTTATAAAAATCCTATTTTCTTTCTCGTACATCACGGGACACAGAGCGGCATAGTCATTACTATGTGGGACATCCCAAAGCAATGCCCAATGAGGGGGGGGGATACACCATACATAAGCTGAGCGATATCAGACATGAGGATCTTTTGCGGCCTGCAACACACTGCGCCCAAAGGCGACATCCTCCTGACTTCTAACGTCCACCTGGTAGAACCTAGTAAACGTGTGTACTGAAGACCATGTTGCGGCCTTACAGATTTGAGCCAGGGAGGCCTGGTGATGCACTGCCCATGAAGTTCCAACTGCTCTCGTGGAGTGCGCCCTAACTTTGAACGGAGACGGTCTCCTTCTCAAGCCATAGGCTTGCATAATGTCCTGTCGAATCCACTTGGCTAAAGTAGATTTTGACGCTGCCTGACCCTTTCTGGGGCCTTCCGGCAGAATAAACAAAGTATCCGTTCTGCGAATCTGAGCAGTGGCTTTTAGATAAGCTTTAACTGCTCTTACTACATCCAAAGAATGTAATAACTTTCCCTCTACCGAACTAGGTTTGGGGAAAAAAGAAGGAAGAACCACATCTTGGTTCAAATGAAACCTCGATACCACCTTAGGAAGAAAGGTTGGATGAGGACGTAACACTACTCTGTCCTTATGGATAACCAGATATGGCTCCCTACAGGACATAGCGGCTAATTCCGACACTCTTTTAGCCGAACAAATGGCTACTAGAAAAATCAATTTCCTGGTGAGAAGAACCAAGGAAATGTGCTGTAATGGTTCAAATGGTTGTTTCTATAGAACCGACAGAACCAGGTTTAAGTCCCATGGACATATGGGAATATTAACCGGAGGGCTAATACGCATCACTCCTTGTATAAAAGCTTTGACTAGTGAATGCAAAGCCAAGGGCCTTTGAAAAAAATATTGACAAGGACGCAATCTGACCCTTGATAGTACTCAAGGCAAGCTTCCTATCTACAACCCACTGTAGGAAGTCCAGAATCCTACCTATTACGTACTTACGTGGATGCCATTTCCTGGCCTCACACCAAGCGATGTACGCCTTCCAGATTCTATAGTAGATCTGCCTGGATACCGGCTTCCTGGCATTGATCATGGTAGCTACCACAGGATTAGAGAGACCTCTCTTTTTTAGAATGTGGGCTTCAATAGCCAGGCCGTCAAACCTAGGGCTGGTAAGGAAGGGTGGTATATCGGTCCTTGTGAAAGCAGGTCCGGACGATGTGGGAGGGTCCAAGGACTCCCCACAGACATTTTTACAATCTCCGCGTACCATGCTCTTCGGGGCCACGCTGGAGCCACCAGAATCACTGGTTTCTTTTCTACCCTGATTCTGCGGAGTAATTGAGGTAACAATTGTGGCGGTGGGGAAAGAAACAAGTGCGCAATCACCATGAATTAAAACAACAATCCTGCAAACAGGAAAAAAATATTTAAAACATCAAGTGAAAAATAAATATATATATAGTGAAAAAAAGGGGTTAATGTAGAGAATCTGCTATTATAAGGAATCTCCAAACAATATTCATTTAACGAATGTGTATAAAAAGTGTCCCAAAAAAGAGGTTGTATATTTAAATGTTTTTAAATATTAAATAATCAGCTCCACCAATCTTCATATGGGTAAGGAATTATCCGATGTAGATCTTATTCCATATACATTCGACAGTAGGGAATAATCTTAAAGCCGCTTACCAGATCGATGGGACCTCGGATTACAGAGGTCTCAAGAGCGTGTGCATCTGCCTGCCGGCACCGAGGATATCCACCTGCTCCTTATCCCAAGGGATCTCTCCTCGCTCCACCAGCTGATCGGATGTCCAACACACAGGAATCAAGGTAAGCAGAGATAATGATTGCTCCAGGTGCACTCCTAGGAGTTTGTTCAACTCAGCAGGAAGAGATTGAATGAAAAAAACTTCATGGTGCAGTATTTCAGAAAAAAGTTTCCAAATGATTTATTGAAAAAATCACAGCAAAGACCAAAGCAAGTTCACATCCAATCCACACTTCATAAAAAGATATATATAAAAACAGGAACACAAAAGGGGGGGAAAGGGTAAAAAAGGAAAAAATATCCGAAAAATCAGTCAGAGAGCAAACACTGACTGCTTCAATGACCAAATACGTGATAACGTTTTAGGGATGTATGCTCCACCCGACGCGTTTCCCCACAACTGGCATCAACTGGGAACGGAGGCTGATTCCCAACGTCATCACTTCACGTATATATACTCATGAGGCAGTCGTGACACCGGAAGCTAGATTTTTCAAATATAGCCTTGTAGTCACCAAATTGGTAGGCTGAATCCAACATGTTGTGGACTCAGAACATACCAAAAATATTCTCTTCAGCTCAAAAGGACAGATAATTAACATATTATAAACATTAAAAGAATATATATATAATAATGAATGTTGAAATTTAGAATTAGCCTCTAAATGCTGCATGACCAATTGTTATAATGAAGTAAAATATGCAAAAGGAATGCAGATATATATATATATATACCCTTTGCATATTACAACAAAAGACATATCTCTAAAATATTAAAAAAATTAATTAAAAAAATTAATTTAAAAAATCCCTTTAAAAGTTTTTTTTATATATATATATAAAAGATAACTTAATATTACATTATCATTAAGAGATGGTTATTTTTTATTTTAAAATTTTTTTAAAAAATTTTTCTCAAAGAAAGGCACATATAAAAAATGGGAATCAGTATGTTATTTGTTATCAATAAAACAATTTATGTCCCATTCTACGTTTAAACCCAGGGGCTGGTAACATTGAAGGTCATGTATCCACCTAGTTTCACGTCGGGATATATGTCTCTTCAGATTATCCCCCCTCCAGTGTGCAGTATATTTCTCTATGGCCACTACTGTCACCAAGGAGGTATCCCTATCATGGTGTGTACGAAAATGCTTGGATACACTGTGTCCCACAAAGCCTCGTCTGATATTCCCAAGATGCTCTCCTATTCTAATACTCAGGGCTCTTGTTGTTCTGCCGACATACTGTAATTTACATGGACAAGTTAGGAGATAAATAACCCCCACCGTTCCACAGGTGATAAAATCTTTGATTTTATATGTTTTAGATGTCACCTGAGAAGTGAAGGAGGTGGTTCTGTTAGTCTGTGAGGTTTTACACATCTTACACCTCCTACAGGGGAAGAAACCTTTCATATCCCCAAATAGGCTAATTTTTGGAGGTATATCAATGGCACTGGGTGCTAACTTGTCTTTTAAGGGATGAAGTTCTCCTATAAACAATGTTGGGGTTTGCCGGTAGAACTGATCCCAGCACCCTGTCCCCTTTAAGAATTTTCCAATGTTTCTTCAGGGTTTTGTTAACCCACCAGTGCTGTGAAGAAAAGTTGGTTACAAATGCCCATTCAAAACCTCCGCTGTCCTCTTTATTTCTTACTTTAGGTTTCAAAAGTGTTTCTCTCTCCATATTACTAACTTTGGTAATGTCCATCTCTAGGGCACTAAGATCATATCCCTTGTCCATAAAGCGCTTCTTAATGACATCTACCTGTATTTTAAAATCCTCCATATGTGAACAATTCCTCCTTATTCGTTGGAACTGGCTCTTAGGTATTGCCTTTTTTTTTTTTTGGAACTGGCTCTTAGGTATTGCCTTTTTTTTTTTGGAACTGGCTCTTAGGTATTGCCTTTTTTTTTTTTTTGGAACTGGCTCTTAGGTATTGCTTTTTACTTGTAGCAGCATCACAGTTTTCTTTGATCAAGTATTTATTAATTTTTCTCAATATTATTTGGTTTAGCGCAGGTTTTTCCCAATATATATATATATATATATATATATATATATATATATATATAATTGTGGCGGTGGGAATGCATATATCAGCTTGAACTGATCCCAAGGGAACACTAGGGCATCCGAGCCGCAAGCTAGGGGATCCCTTGTCCGAGAGACAAACCTGTCCACCTTTGCGTTGAATCTGGATGCTAGAAGATCTACATCCGGTGTTCCCCACCGCTGACATATTGTCCAGAAAACCTCGGGGTGAAGGGACCATTCCCCTGGGCATAATTGTTGGCGACTTAGAAAGTCCGCCTTCTAATTCTCCACTCCTGGGATGAATACCGCGGATATGGCTGGGACATATCTTTCTGCCCATTTCAGGATGCAATTTACTTCCCTCTGGGCTGCACGACTCCTGGTGCCACCCTGATGATTGATATATGCCACTGCTGTGGCACTGTCCGATTGAATTCTGACAGGGGACCCTTGGAGTTTGGATGTCCATGCTACTAGGGCATACCGGGCTGCTCGTATCTCTAAGAGTGATGGGCAGGGCCTTTTCTGTATCCGACCATCTGCCCTGGAGAGACCATTGCTCTAGTACTGCTCCCCAGCCTATAAGGCTGGCATCTGTAGTGACCACCTTCCAAGAAATCGGACTGAAGGATTTCCCTTTTTCCAGATTCTAGGGAACCAACCACCAACGGAGGCTCTTGCGAACGGAAGGGGACATTGGTAAGTCTAGGGCCTGAACTTTTTTGTTCCAGGCTGACAGTATGGCCCTTTGCAAATTCCTTGAATGGAATTGACCGTAGGGTACTGCTTCGAATGATGCCACCATTTTTCCCATCAGCCTCATGCACAGGCGTATGGACGGCTGTCTTTTTGTACCCACTAAGTGGATCAAATCTCTCAAAGACGACACCTTTTCTTGAGGCAGAAAATTTTTCTCTGGTCTGAATCCAGCCTTAGCCCCAAGTAGTCCAGACTTTTGACTGGTTTTAGGGCTGACTTGTCTCGGTTGATAATCCAACCGTGAGATTCCAGATACTTGACTGTCTCGTGAACAACCACTTCTAGTTTTTCCACTGAGTGGTCTATCAGCAACAAGTCGTCTAGATATGCCATTATCGTTACACCTCGTGTTCTTAGATTGGCCCAATAATGGGGCCAGAATTTTTGTGAACACTCGTGGTGCTGTGGCCAGACCGAAGGGTAAGGCTCTGAACTGAAAATGGCGCCCTTCTACTGCAAAGCGTAGAAATTTTTGGTGGACTGGAAAGATGGGAATGTGCAAATAAGCATCTTTGATGTCGATCGAGGCTAACCATTCCTCCCCTTGTAGGGGAGTGGCCACCGATCGGATCGACTCCATCCGGAAAGTCCTGATATGTAGGAATTTGTTTTAGCCCTTTTAGATTTAATATGGGCCTCACGTCCCCGTTTGGCTTCGGGACTGTAAAGAGGTTTGAGTAAAACCCAAACCCCTATTCAGGGGAACCTCCATAATTACTCCTTGGAGCAATAGTTGTTCTAGTGCCAACAGGAGGGATCCTCTCTTCCGGGGATCCCTTGGCACGTTTGACCTCATAAAATGGGAAAAAGGAGAGTCTTTTAACTCCAATCTCTTCCCAGACTTACTGCGGAGAGCACCCATCTGTCTCTGATCGTGTCCCGCCAGGTCTCTGCGAACAACTGGAGTCTTCCCCCCACCCGATTGAGTGGGGGCAACCCTTCATGAATGTGACTTGGGGGGAGGTTTTGTACCTCTCCTGACCCAGGGTTTCTTGTTACCCTGCGATTGTCCCTGATTTTTTACCCCCGGGATTTGACCGAGGAGGCCGTCGGAACTGTTTCACAGCCGATGTCCCAGGGACTGGAGAAGCAGGCCTCTTAAAAGAGGGACCTCTAACTCTGTTTTTAACCGGCAAGAGTGTACTTTTACCGCTGGAAATTTTCTGGATATATCTGTCCAGGTCTTCCTTGAATAAGCGTTCACCATGAAATGGGAAGCTAACCAGGAATTTTTTACAGGGAGCTTCAGCAGACCAGTTTTTGAGCCATAGAAGCCTGCGCATATGTACTAGACAGCGTAAGGCGGGAGGCCTGGTGGATTGAATCCTTTATGGCGTCAACCGCAAATCATAAGGCTCTAGGTAGATCAGCTAGGGCAAGAGCCTGCTGATCTGGCAAGTCCCTTAAGACCTGTTTCAACTGATCCTTCCCTGCTTGGCAGACCCCAATAGCTGCCACTGCTGGTTGTGTCACCAAGCCTGCTGTAGAGAAAGCAGATTTTAATAAGGACTCCAATTTTTATCTATTGGGTCCTTGAACATTTGGACATTATCTACTGGACATGTCAGTGATTTATTCACACAAGAGATGGCTGCGTCCCCTGTAGGGACCCTCCATTTTTTTATGAACTTATCCTCCATGGGATAGACCACCGGAAATCTCTTGGGAGGAGTAAATATTTTATCAGGATGCTCCTAATCCTGGTAAATGAGCCCTTCCAGTAAAGGATGGATTGGAAAGGAACAAACAGTCTGGGGGGCTTTTAGCGACCCCAACGAGGAGACAGAAGTGGATGATGGCTCCGCAAGGGCATTTTAATGCTGATCGGACCATGTTAGTCAGGGACTGAACCCATAATCTTTCAGCATGTGATGCTGAGAGACTCTTCCACTGTTGATTCCTCCAACAGAATCAACCTCATCCTGATCCCCTTCAGGTAGGTCGATCCCTGTATGGGACTGTTGCTCTGCTAACAGGCACTCTGAGGGAGGAGACGGAGATCGGGCGCGCTTTCCCTTTGACAGGGAAGCAGCGATCAATGTTGTCAATCTCTCTTCCAGTCCTCCCAGAGCTGAGGAAAAAACCTCCTCTGTTATAAACACAGGAGCAGGTGAACTGAGGACAGCCACAGTACCAGGTACTCCTGAGGGTGCTCTACGGTCACTAACCTCTGATTTTTCAGGGGAGATTGGTGCAGCTGAAGCATGCCCAAGATCTTCAGAGCCCGATGGAGACCCCCTATGCTTCCTGGGATTTTTAGTCCCGGAGACTTTAGACGGCATATTCCTAAGCCCAAAGCTGAGGTATTCCAGCCGAAATACACCACTTACTGACAATAGTCTAGCACAATTGCTGCTATATAAACAGTTGGTGTCTACTAATGTGCCTTTCTATGGGGATGCCTGCATCAACCGCCTGCTGTATGCCTTTTCTAAATGTTGCCAGCTCTGTTTCTGCCTTCCATAACCAGCTGACAACACCTGATTGTGCTTTTTATCATGCTGGGACGCCCGCACATGCGCAGAAGCACTGCGGTGCGCACAGAGCGTCATCCACCAAGCTCCGCCCCTTTTTCCAGCTCACCTCTATAAATAGAGGCGCGTGCATGCGCTCGCGCGCGGGCACGTGCGCCTTCGGCGCTCTTTTTGAAAAGGAACTAGGGACAGAAGCCAGGGCCCTGTTTGCCACAGGGCCGGGGGATGGACGAGCATTGCAACATGGCAGAGGAAACAGTTTCCCATCCAGAGAACTCACCATCTGCCTGGATTTTGACTTGGAAAGAAAAAATCCACATGACAAGAAAACAACGTTCCACAGCGGCCTCTAGTGGTTTAACACAGGTACCGCGGTTTAACCATTTTTTTTTTTTTTCTTGACCACTCTTAAAATTATTACATTTTTTAGTAGTTACAGGCATGCACAGATATTTAGCGGGAATACCGTTAGGTAACAGGCAGAAAGACATATTAGGCTTGGGGGTCCCCTAATAGAACCAAGTTCCTGAGCGGCCCCCACTTACCTTTTCCCCGCCGCAGGACTCTGTTTGGTCCACAGAAGCCCAAACTTCACCTATCACGGCAGGCATTGTAATTAAACCTTCAGGGACCGGGTTCCCAAGGATTCCACTCCCCTGGACCTGTATAGCACCCTGCACAGAAAACATCTTGGTCGTGGGTATGACCAGAGCTCTGGATCCCAGGGTCCAGCCCTCCTAAGAGAAGCATTACAGGCAAAACCTTGCTCTTCTCTGCAAGGCCCGGGTACCGACCGTTTAGCTATGAAGCTTTTTTGGTCGGATCCGGAATAGCTTACTGAGGCCCAAAAGAACCTGTACGCAAGCTCAGTGAAAAACACGTTACTTCTTGGCCAACACCTTAGACACTGACAAAAAACTGAGGTGCTCCCGGATGGGAGGGGCTTATATAGGGGAGGGTACTTCCGGTTTGGAAGTTGCCAGTGCCAGCACCTGAAGGTAAACTATATAACCCACATAGTAATGACTATGCCGCTCTGTGTCCCGTGATGTACGAGAAAGAAAGAGGAGCAGAGAACTGTCTGAGGACTTGAGAACCAAAATTATGGAAAAATATCAACAATCTCAAGGTTACAAGTCCATCTCCAGAGATCTAGATTTGCCTTTGTCCACAGTGCGCAACATTATCAAGAAGTTTGCAACCCATGGCACTGTAGCTAATCTCTCTGGGCGTGGATGGAAGAGAAAAATTGATGAAAGGTTGCAACGCAGGATAGTCCGGATGGTGGATAAGCAGCCCCAAACAAGTTCCAAAGAAGTTCAAGCTGTCCTGCAGGCTCAAGGAACATCAGTGTCAGCGCCAACTATCCGTCGACATTTAAATTAAATGAAACGCTATGACAGGAGACCCAGGAGGACCCCACTGCTGACACAGAGACAGAAAAAAGCAAGACTACAGTTTGCCAAAATGTACTTGAGTAAGCCAAAATCCTTCTGGGAAAACGTCTTGTGGACAGATGAGACCAAGATAGAGCTTTTTGGTAAAGCACATCATTCTACTGTTTACCGAAAACGGAATGAGGCCTACAAAGAAAAGAACACAGTACCTACAATGAAATATGGTGGAGATTCAATGATGTTTTGGGGTTGTTTTGCTGCCTCTAGCACTGGGTGCCTTGAATGTGTGCAAGGCATCATGAAATATGAGGATTACCAAAGGATTTTGGGTCGCACTGTAGAGCCCAGTGTCAGAAAGCTGGGTTTGCTTCCGAGATCTTGAGTCTTCCAGCAGGACAATGACCCCAAACATACGTCAAAAAGCACCCAGAAATGGATGGCAACAAAGCGCTGGAGAGTTCTAAAGTGGCCAGCAATGAGTCCAGATCTAAATCCCATTGAATACCTGTGGAGAGATCTTAAAATTGCTGTTGGGAAAAGGCGCCCTTCCAATAAGAGACCTGGAGCAGTTTGCAAAGGAAGAGTGGTCCAAAATTCCAGGTGAGAGGTGTAAGCTTATTGATGGTTATAGGAAGTGACTAATTTCAGTTATTTTTTCCAAAGGGTGTGCAAACAAATATTAAGTTAAGGGTGCCAAGAATTTTGACCAGCACATTTTTGGAGTTTTGTGTGACATAATGTCCAATTTGCTTTTTTTCTCTTTTTTTGTTTTGTTTCAATACACACAAAGGGAATAAACATGTGTATAGCAAAACATGTAACTGCAATACTTTTCTGTGAGAAATACTTGATCTTCTGGAAAAATTTCTGGGGTGCCAACAATTTCGGCCATGACTGTATGTATGTATGTATGTATGTATGTATGTGTGTATATATATATATATATATATATATATATATATATATATATATATATATATATACAGCCAGGTCCATAAATATTGGGACATCGACACAATTCTAATATTTTTGGCTCTATACACCACCACAATGGATTTGAAATGAAACAAACAAGATGTGCTTTAACGGCAGACTTTCAGCTTTAATTTGAGGATATTTACATCCAAATCAGGTGAACGGTCTAGGAATTACAACAGTTTGTATATGTGCCTCCCACTTTTTAAGGGACCAAAAGTAATGGGACAGATTAACAATCATCAAACTTTCACTTTTTAATACTTGGTTGCAAATCCTTTGCAGTCAATTACAGCCTGAAGTCTGGAACGCATAGACATCACCAGACGCTGGGTTTCATCCCTGGTGATGCTCTGCCAGGCCTCTACTGCAACTGTCTTCAGTTCCTGCTTCTTCTTGGGGCATTTTCCCTTCAGTTTTGTCTTCAGCAAGTGAAATGCATGCTCAATAGGATTCAGGTCAGGTGATTGACTTGGCCATTGCATAACATTCCACTTCTTCTTTCCCTTAAACTCTTTGATTGCTCTCGCAGTATGCTTCGAGTCATTGTCCATCTGCACTGTGAAGCGCAGTCCAATGAGTTCTGAAGCATTTGGCTGAATATGAGCAGATAATATTGCCCGAAACACTTCAGAATTCATCCTGCTGCTTTTGTCAGCAGTCACATCATCAATAAATACAAGAGAAACAGTTCCATTGGCAGCCATACATGCCCACGCCATGACACTTCCACCAGCATGCTTCACTGATGGGGTGGTATGCTTTGGATCATGAGCAGTTCCTTTCCTTCTCCATACTCTTCTCTTGCCATCACTCTGGTACAAGTTGATCTTGGTCTCATCTGTCCATATGATGTTGTTCCAGAACTGTGAAGGTTTTTATAGATGTTGTTTGGCAAACTCTAATCTGGCCTTCCTATTTTTGAGGCTCACCAATGGCTTACATCTTGTGGTGAACCCTCTTTATTCACTCTGGTAAAGTGTTTTCTTGATTGTTGACTTTGAAGCCTTGTACACACGGCCGAGATTCTCGTCGAAAAAAACATGTCGTTTTTTTCGACGAGATTCTTGGACAAGAAACTTGTCCCGGCCGAGTGTACAGACGCTCGATTCAAAGAACCCGCGGTTCTTTGAATGGAGCGTACGCGGTGACGTCATCGACTACGACGAGCATGCGCTTGTCACATTCGATGCCGTCGCCGCCATCTTGGTATACCCTACCTATGCCTAGGAAGCTACAGCCACAGATTCCAAATGCAAATAGCACACTTGAAATTAACTTAATTAACTCTGGACCTTTTATCTGCTACTTGTAAATGGGATAATGAGGGAATAACACACACCTGGCCATGGAACAGCTGAGCAGCCAATTGTCCCATTCCTTTTGGTCCCTTAAAAAGTGGGAGGCACATATACAAACTGTTGTAATTCCTACACTGTTCACCTGATTTGGATGTAAATACTCTAAAACTAAAGCTGAAAGTTTGCAGTTAAAACACATCTTGTCCGTTTCATTTCAAATCCATTGTGGTGGTGTATAGAGCCAAAAAGATTAGAATTGTGTTGATGTCTCAATATTTATGGACCTGGCTGTATGTATATATGTCGTTGTCCCTAGGGTGAGGAAACAGAGACGAGGAGGGCGTGCCTTCTCGGTGCAGGGGGGTAAGGTATGGAATGATTTACCGTTGGTCCTAAAAAACACTACCAACTTGCTATGCTTCAGGAAGAGTTTGAAGACCTTACTCTTCCAGAAGTGTTATGGGGGCTTATAGGCCACTACATCCTGGCCAGTAAAGGAGCTAGATTAAGAAGATCAGAATTTCCCTGCTCATTATAGTCATACGCATCGAGGCCCATGGGTAAGACTGCGTTTTATAAGCATTTTTTTAATAATAATTTAATAATGTATACATAAAAAATATGACAGGGGGACATGGTTACCGTCTTGGGGGGTCTGAACGAGGTAGAAGGAAGTTAAAAATCTTTCTCCTTCCTCCTCAGATTTCCCCAGATTCCCTCTTCACTTCTTGATTCTCCACCTCTGAGTTGGTGAATCGGGGAGGGTGAATTCTGACTCAGCTCGCCAGTGAAGCGCTGAGATCGCAGCTTCATAAACTGGCCGTTTCTGTGTCATTCAATGGGAATTCTCAGTGTGCGGAGATCATCGGCGGGAGAACATGCTCAAACACTTCTCCCCGATTATCTCTGTTTCATAAACTGTTTATGGACTGTGATCAGCAGCGATCCTTGGGATCACTGCTTCATAAACGGACACCATAGTA